>PVJH01022662.1:0-29812 GCA_004026705.1 Nesogale talazaci
TTAATAGCTACCATGTACCGGGCCTTTACTACCTAGCAGACATTGTCCTGGGAGTGCTACCAAGGATTAAGCTCTCAAGGACTAGCCAAAGGTTGGTGGTTCAGACTCATTCAGAGGCTTTTGGGAGGACAGAGCTGGAGGGCAGCTTCTGAAAGGTCCAGACAAAATTCACTGCCATGCAGTCGATTCCAACTCAGAGAGAGACTATCGTGGTTTTGAAACTAAACCTTCACAGTAGCAGACAGCCTCATTTTTCTACCTTGGAGTGATTGGTAGATTTTGAACTGTTGAAGTGTAGTTCTGTTGCATACACATGAGTTGCCATCAATCAAAAATTGACTTGATGGTAACCAACAACAGGTGCTCTAGGTGAATTACTATTTTCAGGTGGGTGATTTTATCAGCGTCCACATTTTACAGACGAAGAAACTGAGCAACCACATCGAATTGTCTTGTCCAAATCATGATTGTCTTCTCATTTCATTCAAGTCTTATATATTTTTTTAAAAATTGAGGGGGGAACATCACTGCCCTCTGGTGAGAGTGGAAGGCCCAGTCTTGTTCCTGGAGAGCTGCTGCTGGATTTGAACCGCCAAGCCAGTGGGCCGCAGTCCCACCCACAACCACTACGCCACTGGACCTCAGCCCAAATCTTATATTCTCTGACTTTTGGGGCCATCTCTCATTTGGTGCCTCGAACATTTTTCCCTCTCTCCAAGAAGTGATACAACCAAACCTACATTGTTCTTATTTTGTTTGTCTTGTTTTTCTGTTCTCTTTTAATACAAAGTGATTCTGTCAACTTCTTACTGGGACTAGATTATTGAGCTGACACCCCCACTTCCAGTTTCCCTGTTCTAATTTAGGTCACCTCTTTCCGAGACCATTACATCCGCACTTGGCTTCTCTAGTGATGAGGCTGCTAAATGAAAATTTGGGTTGTGAAGAGATGGAGGATGACCACACCAGATCACAAAATGGAAGATGGAACATCACTACATAATTGCCAAATTATACCCTTACTTAAACGCTGAGAATCGTGGTCCAGTGCTTGACCGTAACCATCACAGCCAGTGTTGTTTCAGTCTTTCCCTGGGAGGTCCTTACTGCCAGGTGTCCATAATGAATGCATAAATGCAACCTCACTGCCATTGAGTTGATTCTGACTCATGGATGACGACCCAATAGAGTAGGAGAACTCTAAAAGAACCCCTTTGGGTTTTTGAAACCCTACATTTTTGGGAGCTGAAAGTCTCGTCTGCTCTTTGAGGAATGGCTGGTGTGTTTAAACTGCCGTGGCTAGCCGCTCAGTGTGCATAGTCTAGTGTGCAGATCCAGACCTTTTATTGGAAAGGCAAAATGTCAGAAAATGAGATTAACGAGCTAGTAGGTGTAGAGCGGTCTCTAAACGCCCTTCATTCTCTTCTTTTTCAAAGTGTTATGAAGGATTTAAAACAAAAAGTAATGATGCTACTATCAGTACTTGTGCACCGCCTCGCTGTTTAAGAAAGAAAATATTACCAGTATATCTAAAAATGCTCTGTGTATTTCCACTTGATTGCATCCTTTACCACTCCTGAACCACCACCCCAGTGTGGACATCTGAGAAGATGCAGTCACCAACCTGAACCTGTTATTTCTTTTCACTTCTTTATATTTCTACTTTATAGGTACAGTATCCCTAAGGAGTACACCGCCATCCACTGTTAACTCCCACCATCCTCTAGCAGCTAGATTTGTTTTATAAAACCCAAGTTTAGGCTGAGCCCCGGTGGCGTAGTGGTTGTGCTCGGGACGGCAGCCCACTGGGATGGAGGTTCAATTCCAGCAGTGGCTCCACAGGAGCAAAGGCTGGGCCTCCTCCTCCCACCACCAGAGAGCAGCGATGCCAAAAAATAAATAAATAAAACCCAAGTTCACTGTCGCTTGTTCACACACTTCCGCATTCCCTTTAAAACCTTGCATCTGTATTTCACCAGGTGCGACCTGGCCATGCCTCCTCATTATTATACCTCTCCTCCTCATTCTGTGCAGTCAAAACTGACTTTCCCCACCCCAATTCTCAAGGGTCTTTTCACATTCTATAGCCAATCTTTCTTTCTTTTTTTTTTTTGGGGGGGGGGGCATCACTGCCCTCGGGTGGTGGGAGTAGGAGGGCCAGCCTTTGCTCCGTGGAGCTGGAATCGAACCTCCATCCCGGTGGGCCGCAGTCCCGCGCACAACCTCTACGCCACCAGGGCTCCGCCCTTAGCCAGTCTTTCTACCTGAGAATTTTCTTCATCACCCGTAGAGAAAGCTTTCTCTGAGCCTCCTAAATTGGTTTCCAAATTCACTGCCCTCAAGCCAATCCTGACTTATCAAGACCCTGTGGGTTTCCTAAACTGTACGTCTTGGCAGGAGTAGAGAACTTCACCTTTCTTCCGTGGAGCCCTAGGGGTTGAAAACTGCTGATCTTATGGTTAGCTGCCTACATCACTGTATCACCAAAGCTCCTTGGATTAGTTTTAAAGCAATTTGCACAATGGATGGATGGATGGGTTGTGATAAGAGTTGCACGAGCCCCCAATAAAAAACAAACAACTCTGTCATCTAGCGCTGACTCATGCAGAGCCCATGTGTCAGGGTAGAAATGCCCCATGCGTTTGTGGAGCTAACTCTTCACAGTTGTAAAAGGGCCAGTCTTCAGTGGATTAGAAACCTCCTACAGTGAACTTAAAATATGTATGAAGGAATTTCAAAAAGTTGGTGGGAAATTTTTAATGGCCTTTTCAGTCTTTTTGCCATAAACTTCTTGAAGCCTCCTCATATGAACGCAGTGCTAGAGAAGAATATTGAAAGTAGTACGGACCGCCGAAAGGACAAGCAGTTCTGTCTTGGAATGAGTACAGCCAGAGTGCTTCTTCGAGGCAAAGAAGGCAAGACTTCACCGTACACACTTTGGACATGTCAGGAGAGCCCAGTCTGTGGAGAACGACGGAATGCATGGCAGAGGGGCAGCACAAAAGAGGATCCGCACTGTGGCTGCCCTCAAACCTAGGAAGAGTCGTGGGGATGCCACAGGACTGCGTGGCGGTTTATTCTGTTGTGCACAGGGTGATGTGGGTCAGAACTGACTGGATGGCAACTAACCACACACAGACACAGCACCCGGTGCTTTCATAATACTTGTCACCGTGTTACTTGATTTGTACAGTTCCTGTCTCCCTATTTAAAGTGTATGTGATGTATAGAACATAAATTCAGTAGCAATGTCTTTGGTACAACAACTATTTGGGTATGTGCTGTTGTGTGTGTGTTGTAAAAATATACATAGCAGGCTGAGCCCTGGTGGTGCAGTGGTTGTGTGCGGGACTGCGGCCCACAGGATTGACGGTTCAAATCCAGCAGCAGCTCTCCAGGAGCAAGGCTGGGCTTCCTACTCCCACCAGGGCAGTGATCACACACACACACACACACACCCCACACACACACGTATATCAGCATAAACCATTTCATAGTCTAATTTATACATGTGTAATTAAGTGTCGTTGATTACATTCTTCAAGTTCTGTGCCCATTCTCACTGGCCTTTCCAAATCATTCACCATTAACACAAACTTAATACCCCCAAGCAAAACCTCCCTTTTCTCCCCACCTCTAGTAATTACTAATATTAAGCATAGCTTACTTCCACCCCCTCCACCCTCATCAATGCCCTGGTGGGAGTTAGGGAGCAGGGCTCAGCTAACTAATAGTATTTTATATGTACATATGTGTGGATGTAAGATCCTAACTTCTAGCTACAAGTTGGCAATGTAAAAACCCGTCTGTGTGATGAAGGGGCCCTGGGAGTGTAGTGTAGTGTAGTGCACCAGGGTGCTGCAAGGTCTCTCGTCCAAACCCATGGGCAGCTCCATTGGAGAAAGGCAGGCTGGACTTGTGCGGAGATTTAGGCTTGGAAACTCACAGGGCCAGTTCTGTTCCGCTCCATAGAGCTGCTCTGAGTTGGAATCAGCTTGAAGGCAGGAAGTTTGATTTTTTTTTGAGCTGCTCCAGAGGAAGAAAGTGAGGCCGTTTCCTCCCGTAAAAGTGTATGTCTTGGAAATCCGGTGAGTCACTGAGTGGGAATAGGCTTGGTTTTGGCTTGTCTGTTTGTGCGCTGTGCTGGAGGAGTGCAGGTCGTGTAGTAGGTGTTCGCTCACTGCAAACTGAGAAGACCTGGAGAGCCGCTCCCGGAGACAGTCAGGCAGCCACCGTCATGGGTTGCTGTGAGTCGAGTGGACTTGATGGCACACCGTAACAGCTGGAGCATGTATTCGCTGATTTGTATCAATGAAGTATGTAGTATTTACTCTTTTTCAACTGTGTCTGCAGACTCATTTCTCTTTAATGGGGAGTGCTTCTCTCTTAGGTGTGTATGCCACAGTTTCCCCATTCGTCTGTTGGTGAATGTTTCGGTTGTTCCCACCTTTGGGCTATTGTGGGAAAGTGCTATGAACACTGGGGACCAGGTTTCTGTTTGGTGTTTCCTCCTTTGCCTCTTCTGGATGGGCACCTTGACTTGGGATTCCAGCGTCATACGATCCTATGTTACTCTGACCTTTATTTGTAGTTGGCAATGGTAGCAAAGTAGCTTCTAATAGAACTTTTTTTTTGGGGGGGGGGGGCATCACTGCCCTCTGGTGGGAGTAGGAGGCCCAGCCTTACTCTGGAGACCTGCTGCTGGATTTGAACCATCAACCCAGTGGGCCGCAGTCCCCCCCGCGCACAACCACTACATCCCCGGGGCTCAGCCTGCAGAACTTTTTTTTTTAGAACTTTTCTTTGAACACTTTTTTTTTTTTTGGTTTTTGGGGCATCACTGCTCTCTGGTGGTGGGAGTAGGAGGCCCAGCCCCACTGCTGGAATTGAACCTCCAACCCAGTGGGCCACAGTCCCACACACAACCACTAAGCCACCGGGGCTCAGCCCCTTGAACACTTTTTAATAGAAACTGCTGCATATTTTGTGAACCAATATTGTCCATAGTGAATACTTATTGATGTAAGTTTTTTTATGTAAGTTTGATGAATGATCATGGCCTGATTCAGTGTGGCTTTAATAGTTTTTATAGACTGCTGTGAGCACGGATAGCACCATAGACATACGTGACAGGGGGAAATCACCTCTGAGGAAGATGTAGAAAGGCAATTAGCTAGAATAAAGAGATTAAAGATTGGGCTTTTATTCTTTGAAATAGTCTGATTCTGATAATTCTTCCTCTTTGTTAAGCTAAGTAAGGGTCAATATAGTCCGTATTCCAAGAAACTTGGATGTGTTATACATTTATGCATTCATGCAGAAGATCTTAGTTTTCAGTGAGCAGCTGTGCAAATGGCTATTGCAATAACTTGTAATCTGTGTTCCACATCACAACAATTTCTGCAGTGGGAAACAAAATTTCACAGCTGGACATTGTTCTCTTAAATCAAACATCACAAAAAGGAGGTTCAGGCTGAGCCCCGGTGGCGTAGTGGTTGTGCACGGGACTGCGGCCCACTGGGACGGAGGTTCAATTCCAGCAGTGGGGCTGGGCCCCCTACTCCCACCGCCGGAGAGCAGTGATGCCCACAAAAAAAAAAAAAAGAACAAAAAGGAGGTTCAAGTGAAACTTTTTTTTTTTTTTTAGTTTTTTAGGCATCACTGCCTTCTGGTGGTGGGAGTAGGAGGCCCAGCCTTTGCTCCTGTGAGCTGGAATTGAATCTCCATCCTAGTGGGCCGCAGTCCCACGCACAACCACTACGCCACCAGGACTCAGCCCTCAAGTGAAACTATTTTTATGAAAAAAATTCACTGTGACCAGAGAGAGCCTTCTCAGGTACACTAATTCAGCAGGTTGTTTGATGCTTGCCTGGGGGGGGCGGGGAGGTGATGCTTACTACTTAAGCTGTGCCTACCATAGTCTTTTTTTTACCCCTGATTTTTTTGGTTACTACCCTTTTGTATTGGAGTTTATTTTGGGTAGAACTGCCTTATTCTTTCTAACGACCAAAACCAAATCCAAATTGCTGCCCAGTCAATTCCAGCTTATTGCATTGTGTAGGACAGAGTAGGGTTGCCCAAACTAATCTTTGTGGAAAGAGGCCCCGATGGTGTAGTGGGTTACTTGTTGGGGTGCTAACTACGAGGCCAGCTCTTCGAAACTACCAGCTACTCTGCAGAGGAAAAAAGATGAGGCTTTTACTCCCTTAAAGAGTTAAAGCTGGGGGCTGAGCCCCGGTGGCGGAGTGGTTGTGCTCGAGACTGCGGCCCACTGGGACGGAGGTTCAATTCCAGCAGTGGGGCTGGGCCTCCTACTCCCACCACCACTGGAGAGCAGTGATGCCCCCCAAAACAAACAAACAAACAAACAAACAAACAGTTAAAACCGGGCTGAGTCCTGGTGGCCCCGGTGGCAGCAAAGTGGTTGAGTGTGGGACTAAGTGCCCACTGAGTTGGCGGGTCAAATTCAGCAGCAGCTTTCCAGGAGCAAGGCTGGGCCTCCCACTCCCACCAGAAGGCAGTGATGCCCCCCTCCCCAAAAAGAGTTAAAGCCCCAGAAATCCCCATGGGCAATTCTATGCTGCGGGAACACTGTAAATTGGATCAACTCGATAGTAGGGAGTTTTGGTCAATTTTCTTCTTTTTTTGGAGGGGGGGGGGGCATCACTGCTCTCCGGTGGTGGGAGTAGGAGGCCCAGCCCCACTGCTGGAATTGAACCTCCGTCCCAGTGGGCTGCAGTCCCGCACACAACCACTACGCCACTGGGGCTCAGCCCTCAATTTTGTTTTTTTATTATAAACTTTTACTTCATTTGAAATTTAGAGATCCAGCTTAACTTTTTTCAGATGGCTCTGCATAGTATCGTTAGTTTGCTGTCTGTCTACTCAGTTTCATTCCATTGGTCTGTCATTCTTTGTGTCAGTTTCAACTTTTAAAATTATCACAGCTCTGTATCGTATCAATTTAAAGAATCCTATATGCCCTCATTACTCTTCTAGAAATTTCCCAACAATTCTTACTATTTTTTTTGTATTAAGTTTGTGATAACTTTGCCACCACTGTGTCGTTTCAGATAATCTTACTGGCTTTTTTTTTTTAGGCATCACTGCCCTCTGGTGGTGGGAGTAGGAAGCCCAGCCTTTGCTCCTGTGGAGCTGGAATTGAACCTCCATCCCAGTGGGCCACAGTCCTGCGCATAACCACTATGCCACCAGGGCTCACCCCTTTACTGGCTTTTTTTTTTTTAAATTTTTTTTTTTGGGGGGGCATCACTGCTCTCCAGTGGTGGGAGTAGGAGGCCCAGCCCCACTGCTGGAATTGAACCTCCGTCCCAGTGGGCCGCAGTCCCGCGCACAACCACTACGCCACCGGGGCTCAGCCCCCTTTACTGGCATTTTTAAAAAATCAAGATTATATTAGATTTTAGATTAATTTTGGAAGAAGTAATATTCTATTAATATAAAATTTAATGCAATTTTGATTTTTTTTAAATGCCAGTAGAATTTCTTTGGAACTAGACAAACTAATCTCAAACCTAATACAAAAAAAGTAAATTGTATACTTAACCTCATAGAGGTGATACCATGATCACGAAGGTGGTTTTCCCAGGGTGAGGTTTATCCACTGGACTCTGGATGTTCTGACCCTTGCGATTTCCCCAAATGTGGGAAACTCAACTGCATCATTTGTGGTAGTGGGAGACTACGTTTGCAATATCCTCTGTAAAAAAAATGTAAATAGTAAGAGTGGTTGGGAAACTTGTGGAAGAATAATGAAAATAAATATCCAAGACCCTCTGAATATGTTTTGGAAGAACTGATATTCAGTTGGGAGTCTTGGTAGTGTAGTGAGTTGTGCACTGGACTGCTAAGCACAAGGTCAGCATTTCAAACCCACTCACTGTTCCTCAGGGAAAAGATGAGGCTGATTCCTCCCATAAAGATTTATAGCTTAAAAAAATTGCCACCTAGAAACTGGGTCAGAACAAATCCGTTCTGTCCCCCATGTCTAAATTGCCTCAAAGACTGTTGGGGCTTTGTTCTTTCAATCCCTGAAGGAGCCCTTGTGGTGTCATGAATTCCTTTGGACTGCCATCCGCAGCAGTTCAAGCCTACCAACTGCCCTGTGAGAGAAAGAGGAAGGTTTCCCCCCTGTGAAGATCTACAGCTTCAGAACCCCAGGGAGCAGCTCCAGTCTTTCCTGTAGGGTTGCTGTGATGCAGAAGATCTGTCTGTCAGCGCCTCTGGCAGCCCATTGCATAATCCACCACGGGACCAGAGCAGTCCCCGGCGATGCACGTGGTCAGCACTCAGTGAGCTGCTCACTCCATTGGAGGTTCCAGTCCACCCAGAAGCACTGTGAAGGGAAGGCCTGGCGATCGACTGAAAAATTCATCGCTGGAAATGCTGTGGAGCACATTTCTGCACTTGGGGGCTACACATTTATGATGCTTTTCTTAAATAAAAAAAAAAGTTTTCGGGCTGAGCCCCGGTGGCGTAAGTGGTTGAGTGTGGGACTGTGGCCCGCGGGCTTGGCACTTCAAATCCAGCGGCGGCTCTCACAAACGGCACTGGGTAGCACCCACAACCACCAGAGGCAGTGATGCCCCCCCTCCCCCCAAAGAAAAGTTCTCTCCAAATGCTTTTCTAGTTTAAATCTTTGTCGTTTGCTGGCGGTGTTTGTAAGTTTATCCTTTAGAATTTGTACACTTCTTGTTAGGTTTATTTCCTAAATGCTCAGTCCATTTGTTGCTACCATAAATGGGATCATTTCATCAGTAATATTACTATAACTTTTTCAGAGAATTTTCTTAGCCTTAAAATTAAACACTAAACCCACATTGTTTAGAAAAAAGAAGAAAAACAAACAACAAAACATTAGAGTCCAAGATACATAGGCTTGACGTTATAGTTAACTAATTGTGTGATTTTTAAGCAGTTCATCTTGATCTTCGGAGTCTTTTTCAATAAAATGAGATGGTTTTAGACTTATACCATCGTGTCCAACAGTGGACCATGCATAGTAATCAAAATGTAACTTCAGAATTCGGAAAGGTAATTTCAGTGAACTGCGTAAGTAATGTCTTGCAGATATGTATGACTTCTTCTAATGGAGGTGTAGATGCTGTTGTTGAAATTAATAAGTTATCGGTTCACGTATAGAGTTTACCAACTTCTAGTAGTGGTAATCTTTATGTGGAGCTGTAGGAAATATTTCACTTAGAGATTGTTAAACTCGGAAAGTTGGGGACCTCTGGTGTACATGATCTTTCAGTACTAGCATCATGTGACCTTGTAAGACCTTAAGTATCTTGTGGTAGATGTGGATGATACCTCGGTTTTGTTTTTGTTTTGTGGGCATCACTGCCCTCAGGTGGTGGGAGTAGGAGGCCCAGCCTTTGCTCTGTGGAGCTGGAATCGAACCTCCTTCCCAGTGGGCCGCAGTCCTGCGCACAACCACTACGCCACCAGGGCTCAGCCCATCGGTTTTGTTTTAAGATAACAATTTTGAAACCTAAAGCCCACAGTTGCCATGGGCCAGGATTGACTCAACTGGCAACTGGAAATGGCAGTGTGATCAGAAGCGTTGGTTTCTATGGCTTATTTGTAAAGACCTGGTTGATTAGGTTATCTAGATTTGTACGGAAAATGCTCGAGTGAAAGAGATCATAAGTACTTTGTGAAACAGAATTTGTTTGGCTCTCTCAAATAACTTTGATCTCACATTTCAATTGAGTAGTCAGTGCCCTTGTTACCAAAGTGAAATCTAGTTGTCCATTTCAAACATGTGCCCCTTTCAGATTTTTTTCAGAGTTTGAAACATTCTTAGGGATTGGAGTGTCTATTTTTTGTAGGAGTGTCTATTTTTTGTGTGTGACATCACTGCCTTGGTGGGAGTAGGAAGCCCAGCTTTGTTCCTGGAGAGCAGCTGCTGGATTTGAGCTGTCAACCCTTTGGGCTGCAGTCCCGCACACAACCACTGCACCACTAGGGCTCAGCTGGAGTGTCTGTTTTTTTTTTTGGGGGGGGCATCATTGCTCTCCGGTGGTGGAGTAGGAGGCCCAGCCACCGGGGCTCAGCCCAGAGTGTCTGTTTTTAATAATAATAATAGAATAGAATTAAATCATATGTTTGACTTTACCAGACCTTATCATTCTAGAACACAGAAAAGGTCGAAAAAGTATGTTTATGATTTTTTTTTTTTTGGCATCACTGCATCTGGTAGTTGTGGGCGCTGCCCAGTGCTGCTCCTGAGAGCCGCCACCGCTGGATTTGAACCATCAAACCCGCTGGCTGCAGTACCACACTCAACCACTTACGCCACCGGGGCTCAGCCCCGAGTATGTTTATGATTTGAGGTGTATCTGGGAAGATCATAATACCGTATATACTCGAGTATAAGTCAACCCGAATATCAACTGAGGCACCTAGTTTTTTTTGTTTGTTTGTTTTTTGTGGGGGGGGCATCACTGCCCCTGGTGGTGGGAGTAGGAGGCTCAGCCCCACTGCTGGATTTGAACCTCCGTCCCAGTGGGCCGTAGTCCCGCGCACAACCACAACGCCACCGGGGCTCAGCCGAGGCACCTATTTTTACCTCAAAAACTGCATTAGAAATTTGGTGGAAAACTCGGCTTATGCATGAGTACTTATAGTATGCTGATTTGCAAAGTAGTCCATGGAGTGGATTTATTTGGGTTAACAGTTAATTACCATTATTAATTCAATAAGGAATTTCAAGTGGCCTTTACATTTTGAACCCAAACTAGAATGCTCTGAAAGTGCCTGGATTGTGCCGTGGTTAAAGCACTTGTCTACTTTCCAAGATTGGTGGTCAGAGTCTCTCATGGAGCGGCAGTCTGCTTCCATCAAGCTTATCCACTGCCCTGGAGTGGATTCCAGCAAATGACTCCACAGAACATAGCAGAGCTACACCTTAGAGTTTCAAAGACAAACTCTTTGATGACTGCTGTTCTCAACATGTGGGTCACATCCCCTTTGGGGGTCGAATGACCCTTTCACAGGTGTCCCCCGATTCATAACAGTAGCAACTGACAGTGATGAAGTAACAGCAAAAATCACTTCTTGGTTGAGGGGTCACCACCACATGGGGAACTGTGTGAAAGGGTGGCGGCGTTAGGAAGGTGGAGAGCCGTTGTTTTATGAGAACCACCACCCTCATCTATCTCCTGCAGAATGGAGGGTTTGATTCTCCACCAGTGAGTGACAGCCAGTGCTTAGCCCAGTGTGCCATGCACATGGTGACCTGGTCACTAATGGGCAGTTCTCATCTGTCCTGTAGGGTTCCCTTGAATTGGAATTCACTCCACAGCAATTGATTTCTTTAGAATGTTCGTCATAGAAATGGAAAACAAAACTCACTCCCATTTGAGTCCGTTCTGACTCTTAGTTACCCTTTAAAGGAGGTCTAGCGGGCTGAGCCCCGGTGGCGTAGTGGTTGTGCGCGGGACTGCGGCCCACTGGGATGGAGGTTCAATTCCAGCAGTGGGGCTGGGCCTCCTCCTCCCACCACCGGAGAGCAGTGATGCCCGCCCCCAAAAAAAAGATAAAGGAGGGCTAGTGGTGTGATGGTTGCAAGTTGGGCAGCTAACTGCAAGGTTAGCAGTTTGAAACCACTCAGCCTGCTCCCTGGGAGAAAGACAGTGCTTTCAACTCCTGACAGTGTTACCGTGAACTGGGAAATTCACGGGGCAGTTCCACCCTGCCCAAGAAAATCACCGTGAGTCAGCATAGACTCAAGAGCAGTGAGGTTGAACGACCCTTTCGGGCAATGAGTGGTTCTCAACCTTCCTAATGCTGTGACCCTTTAGTATACTTCCACGTGTTGCGGTGCCCGCCAACCACAAAATTATTTTCGGCGCTATTTCATAACTAATTTTGCTACTGTTATGAATTGCCATGTAAATATCTGATAGGCACGATGTACCTTCATTGTTACAACTTGAACAACCTTAAAGCATAGTGATTAATCACAAAACAATATATCATTAAATTTTGTCTTGAAATATGATGGTTTAGCTTAGGTAGCAGCCTTCACACCAGGTACGTGTAGGTAGGCGTATCTGCATGTGGGCAGACCTGCCTAGAGATGGATAGAGTAGTTGTGTCTCGATTCCTAAGACCATCAGAAATATAGCATCACTGAGGGGCTTAGGTGACCCCTGTGAAAGGATCATTTGACCCCCAAAGGGGTTGCGACCCCTTTGAGAACCGCTGCTTTAGGGCTTAGGGCATAGTAAAACTGCCCTTTTGATTTTGTGAGGCTGTAAATCTTTACCAAGACAGAAAGGCTCATATTTCTCTTGAGGTAACCCAATAAATTATAACTGCTGATCTTGTGGTTAGCAGCTCACATGGAACCCACTATAGCAGGGCTCCTTAAAAGGATAATTATTGCCTTTTTTTATTTTACCTGGGAAAAATGGTTATCTGACCTTAGTTCGTGAAAGTATGTACCAATTCAGAGGACAAGAACAGATGGGTAAACGGTTCATCACAGTGGCCAACAAACATAAATAAATGTTTATAATCACTAGCTATTCAAAAGATGCAGATTAGAAGGGTGACGCTCCTTTGCCCCAGAAGTGATGGCACAGTTCAAAAAAGCAGAAGAGATGCCAGCAGGGAAAAAAAGAAAAACAGAACACAGGCTCAAAGGAATGTGGAAAGATTGGAACTCTTATGCAATGCTGATGGGACTGCAAAACAGAATACAACCAGCACCGTGGAAATCAGTGTGACGTTTTCTCAAATAGGAATAGAGGTACCCAGCAATCGTACTACTTGGATTTTACCCACAGAGAGAGGGAACACGGCGCGCGCAGATGAATGCACACCCACGGTCATCGTAGCACTCACTAACCACAATAGCAAAAAGATGGAAGCAACCTCAAGCTCATTAATGGGAGACTGGGTAAATACGTTTTGTAAGTACACACAGTGGAATGCTATGCGTAGTAAAAGAACAATGCATGACATGCATAGATTTGGAGGAAATGCTGAAAGAAATTAGTCATTCACAAAAGGGAAAATATTTATATGAGACCACTGTTTTGTAAAAGGCAGAGTGAGAAGGCACACCATTGGAAGGTTTGATAAGTTGTTGAATGTAAAAATGATGATTTGATATGTAAACCCTTGCCTGATTCACAATAAAAAGTTGGGGTGGGGTGGGGGTAAATGCCAACATGATTACCTGAGATGGGAAAATGTAGTTAAGAGGCCAGTGCTTGAAAAAGTGGTGTTAAGTTCCAGTTTGGTTGACCCTCACATCTGTAGTTTAATATATTACTTGATTTGAAAATAGGACTCTGTATTAGTTTTTTTTGGAGGGGGGCTTCACTGCCTCTGGTGGTCACGGGCGCTACCCAGTGCCGCTCCTGAGAGCTGCCGCTGGATTTGAACCGCCAACCCTGTGGGCCACAGTCCCACACTCAACCACTTATGCCACCGGGCCTCAGCCCTATACCAGTACTTTTATTTTTCTAGGATTGACTTTTTCTAGTACTGAACCTCATGGACAACACAGTCTTATTTATCCCAACAGAAGAATCATTTGATGAGGAGAGATAATTAAATGGGATGATTTTAGGACAGGAAGTATGATTTCACTTTTTTTCCTCATTCACTTTTTCACATATCAAGTAAGAAAACTCAACTGTAGTGGAAAGATAGCTAAGTTTTGGATTTTTTTTTTTTGGGGGGGAAGGCGTTAATCAGTTTTGAATTGCAGTCAATTAATATGGCCCTCCTAGCCCTAATTTCCAGGTAATGTTCTCTATTTCTGGACTCTACGCCATGGCTGTAATCCCATTTTGGAGGGCTTTCTCTATTCTGCTAATGGATAGAATTAGGGTGGGATTAAGGCATGACTTTCCTAGATAATGTGATTTAAGACACCGTCGTTTGTTTCCTTGAGGAGGGTGTGTGGTTCACTAAAAGATGAAATCGCACGTCCATCAAAGCCACCACATCCTGTCAGAGCTTTGGTAAGAGCAAGAAGCCCTAGTCTGATTTTTTATCTGAACCCTGCATTTTACTTGCTTCTGCTTGACCTTTGGACCTTGAATTTTATAGCATCCACAACTACACGGGACATTTCTTTAAAGAGCCGTGAGGGTCTGTGGGATGTCGGAGCAGATTACAGAACCCAGGGATGTGAGGGAGGTCACTGAAGGGAAAATGAGTTGAATGTTTGAGACATCTTTAATCACCAGCTTCTTGGGACTAGGCTGCTATTATTCTCAAATACATTTTTTTACAACATGTTTCTTAAATAAAAGTATTGTTTGCTAGGGCAGTAATGCAAAAAAAAAAAAAAAAAGTATTGTTTGCTGCCACCAAGTCTGTTCTGTCCACGGTAAACCCTGTATCTTCGAAAGTAGAATTGCCTGTCTGGGGAGTTTGGGCTATAGTCTTAATGAAGATGCTCTAGTGACACAGTGGTTAAAATGTCAACTGACAGGTTGTTCGAACCCTGCAGCTGCTCTGTGGGAGAAAGATGGGCAGACTGCTTCTATAAAGGTTCATGGCCTTAGAAACTCTTGTCTTAGAAAAGTCACGCTGAGTCAGAATCAACCTGATGGCAGTGGGTTTTGGTTTAATCTTAATGCAAGCCCCTCTGGCTGCAGACTAGGGACAAAAGGACCATCAAGACTGTTGTTTGGTTGGTAGGTCCAAGCCACTCCTTTGCTCGTGGGTGAAAGGGGACAGACTTCAGTGTGCCAGGAATGGAAAGTCACACCCAAGTGTGTTGTCCACATGACAGCAGGCCTGTGGACGGAGGGAAAGCCCATACCCCATTGTGCTCCTCCCAGCTGCCCATTACCAATGACGTCAGTGTAGTCATGACATGGCATAAGTTAGTGTTTCCATCAAGAAACAAGAGCCAGACTGAGCCCCGGTGGCATAGTGGTTGTGCACGGGACTGCGGCCCACTGGGTTGGAGGTTCAAATCCTGCAGCAAGGCTGGGCCTCCTACTCCCACCACCAGAGGGCAATGATGCCCCATAAACCCAAAAAAAGAAAAAAGAGGAAAAAAAAAAAAAAAGAAAGAGCCATACTCCATGTGTACATTTAAAAAGACTGTGTCTGAACTGCATGGGAATAAAATTGTTAGAAATTTTGTAATAAACTAGGGGAAAACTATCTTCTCACCTTACCCTCCTTTGAATCTGATTTGGAATTTTACATGCGTAAATTCTGTCTTGTGCACGTCATTTATACACCCAGACCAGGACTATAGCAAGGCCTAAGTACAATAGGCCTTGTATGCAAATTCCATGCATTTTCTACCCAGCCAGCTTCCTCCATCCTCATGGAGAGATTATTAAAAAGAATTACTGTCGGCTGAGCCCTGGTGGCGTAGTGCTTGAGTGCAGGACTGCAGCCCCCAGGGTTGACAGTTCAAATCCAGCAGCAGCTCTCCAGAAGCAAGGCTGGGCTTCCTACTCCTACCAGGGCAGTGATGCCACACACACACACACACACCCCACACACACACAAGAATTATTGTTTAAAAAAAAATGTTGTGAAAAGGAAGGGAAACCCTGTAATAAGGGGAAGGAAACTAGTACAATTGGAAGAATGCTTTGACCATAAGATCTGCTGACCTCTCCCTGACCTACTTTTTAAATCTGTCAGGACTGCTGCTAAATAGTAAAACTTTAGGGCTGAGCCCCGGTGGCGTCGTGGTTGTGCGCGGGACTATGGCCCACTGGGGTGGAGGTTAATTCCAGCTCCACGGAGCAAAGGCTGGGCTTCCTACTCCCACCACCTAAGGGCAGTGATGCCCCCCCAAAAAAAATTGGGGGTGAGGGCTGAGCCCTGGTGGCGTAGTGGTTGAATGTGGGACTGCGACCCATTGTCTTAGGGCTTCAAATCCAGCAGCAGCAAGGCTGGGCCTCCCACTCCCACCAGAGGACAGTGATGCCCCCCCCCCAAAAAAAAAAAACCAAGATATTAAAAAATTGGGGGTGAGGTGCTGCTGATTTTTAGTGGGCAAGGCCCTACAATGCCCAGGACAGCCTCTCTCCCCTAACAAAGAAATGCTCAGCGTGTCATGAAATCCTGCCTTGGATGAAAAAGAGCCCTTCACCACCTGAGGGCAGTGATGCCTAAAAAAAAAAAAAGAAAAAAGAGCCCTTGTGGCGCAGTGGGGATAAGCATTGCTAACCCCCCCCCCCCCCGGGGGCATCTGTTAAACCCTCCTGTCACTTTGAGGAAAAAAGAGGAGGTGTCTGTTCCCGTAAAGTTCTGTGTTCTTGGGAACCTTGTCCTGTGGGGCTCCTATGAGCTGGGATCAACTCAGCGTCCGTGGGTTCGGGTACTTTCTGGTTTCTGAAGTTAAAGGTGAAGAGTGAAGGACACACATAATGATTCAGTTGATTAGTAATGATTTCTTCTGGAATCCTTTCTGGTTACGTAGATACATTCAGTTTGTGAATAGTGGTGGAACTGTGCACTTAGCATTTTTTTTTCTTTTGGTATGCATCTTATGCTTTGATCAAGTGTAGTAGGAAATCTTATTTCGTATAAAAAATCCAGATGGAATGCTTCTTTTGGAAGTGGGCTGGCAATATTCCCACAGCTGGAGCTAGTAATCACACCTATATTAGATGGTGCTGGTGCTTCCCACAGAGTTTTGAATCTGTTCTTATAGTTTACTTTGGCAAAACTGGATTAGGCCAAAATTTGTTAAATGGGTGCTATAACAAGAAATGAAAGAGGGGAGATTATGGCTTGACCCTCTGAGGAAACCTCATCTCCCTCTTAGAAAATACGCACAGGATGCAAGTTCTTTAGCAACCAGATCTCTTGAATGACAGACTCGGAAACAATGGCTCTCTGTTCAGAGATGGTGGTCAGCCACGCAACTTAGAATGTGTGTTGTTGGGGACACATTCCGTTTCCGGCCCACTATGCCGATTCCAGGGCTTGACTCATAATTTTCCCCATTCTGATTATCATCATAGTACACTCACATTTTATAAATTCTGATTCTTATTTTGATACATTAGCCATGACAGACCTGGTGCAGAGCCTTGGTTCCCATTCGAGGCAATTCATTGTATCATCACTTCACTGGCATCGAAAACAGTTTTTGGAAACCAGTTTTTTTTGTTTTTTTGTTTTTATTTAGACATCACTGCCTTCTGGTGGTGGTAGTAGGAGGCCCCGCCTTTGCTCCTGTGAGCTGGAATTGAACCTCCATCCCAGTGGGCCGCAGTCCTGCGCACAACCACTATGCCACCAGGGCTCAGCCGGAAACCAGTTTTATTAAAATAGTCACGTGCTGGGCTGAGCCCTGGTGGCATAGTGGTTGTGCACGGGACTGGGATGAAGGTTCAATTCCGGCTCCACAGAAGCAAAGGCTGGGTAGGAGTACTCCCACCACCAGAGGGCAGTGATGCCAAAAAAACAAAACAAAAAAATAGTCATATGCCACTAATTCACTCATTTAAAATATAGTTAAATGTTTTTTATGTATTCAAAGGGTTGTGCAACTAACACGACAACCATTGTAGAGCATTTTCATCTTTCCCCAGAAGAAACCCCACAGCATCAGCAGTCACTCCTATTTCCCCAGGGCCTCCCCCTCCCCATCTTAGCCCTAAAACACCACTAATTTACTTTCTGCCTCTCTATAACTGTAGACATTGGATTTTCATGATCTCTGTTCTTAAAGAAGACATGTAATGGTTATACAGTACTCCCTTCTGAGAGATTATACCATACATTATTAAAATTGGTTTTGCTTGGGCAGTTATGGGTACGTTCCTAGGTGTAGAAATACTAATCAAAGGACATAAACGTGTTGTGAATTTCTTGGTAAATAGTGTCAAGATGCCTCCTGGAAAGACTTGACAGGCCTGTACTCACCATGTGTGTATTTTGTGTCGTGAATCTGTCTTGGAAGTGTGCATTTTGCTTCAGCCATGTACATTGTCCTTGACTGGGCACTCTCCAGAACAGTTGTCTGACCTCATCTCAGACTGTGTTGTACAAGTGAACCAATGCTGTCCTTTTGCATGAAGCTAATACCACTTAGGAGGCGAGGTGCATGGATGCTTTCTATCCTAGGCGTCCCCATCTTTATCCAGCTGCTTCCTAAAGTTTCTTAACATGCAAATAGAATGGCTTCTTGCCAACACAAATTGACACTTCACCCCACAATAGCGTGTTTTGTTTTCTTGTTGGTTAAGAGAGCTGAGATTTTAAAATACTTCGCTTCCATTAGGTTTTATCATCTGATTCACAATAAATTGTATTTCGTGTCACAGATATTGCCCATAGTCAGGAGCTGTTTTGAAAACCGGTTGTTTTTGTGTTTGTAATACATAGATTACTGTTTGCTAGTTAACTGTCATAATGGCTTTTGCTTAGAAATTGTCGCTAGCTAGTTATTAAAGCGTCTGTTACCACTCATGCAGAAATAACTTCCACTTAATATATTCCAGTTAAACAAAACATTGTAAACCCTTTAATTGATTCCTTCTCTGCACACAAAGAAGCCTTATTCAGGGGTGTGAGTCACTAATGGGATTCTTAATGGATACCTCAGCATATGCCCAAAGAGCTCCTTTCTTTGGAATCTTGGTGAGTCAGTTTTTGAAAATTTTTTCATTTACATCAGGTCAACCACAGCTTTTCTGGCATGACTGTTTGGGAAATGCCTTGTGTTCTGCTTGTTTAATTTCTCTTCTGTTGTAACAGTTCTTCCCTTTCCCTCAAGTATAGGCTTCACATAACTTCTGGACTCCACCTGAGGTACTTTTCATCAGTTGCCAGAGCTGGAAGGGACCTTAGCATCCATGTGAATTAGCTCCTGGGTCAAACCTGGGAAGAGAGTCTCGGGGCTTCCTCTCTCTTAGTTTCACTAGTTCAAGCTTGGGAGAGTCACTTCTCAAATCCCCTTTCCAGTGAAGATTTTTGTTTTTGTTTTTTGCATGATTGCCCTCTGGTGGTGGAAGTAGGAGACCCAGCCTTTGCTACTGTGGAGCTGGAATTGAACCTCCATCCCAGTGGGCCGCAGTCCTGCGCACAACCACTACACCACTGGGGCTCAGCCCTAAGAAATGAGGATTTTCAAAACACTTTTTCTCTTGAGTTTGTCTTAGGAGATTAAAACTTGGTACTTTCCATTTGCATTTATAATACATTTAGATTAGCACTGACTGTTTAAAATTTTTAATTCTCTGATGTTTAGCAAGCATAAAAAATGGACAGGGTGGAGAAATGAGCAGGGGGGAACTGATTTCTGGTGTTTGGTTGGTTGTTTTTTTTTTTTTTATCAGAAACCTTGAAAATCTTTTTTACGTGAGCCCATTAGAGGAACTTTCCCAGTGATGTGTATGTGAAAGTGATATTTTGGGGTTAGCAGTGCTTTTGTGCCCAGCTTGATAGTAAAAGAGTATGTCATGGAAAAAATGAATCTGATAAACTGAGAGTAAAACATTCCCTGCGGAGACACAGCCCTGTGAAATATTTCATGCGCAGTCCCGCGCACAACCACTACGCCACCGGGGCTCAGCCCTCATGTTTAAACTTTTAACAGATTTTTCCAGTTAGCTTCTTCTGTTGAGTAGCATGTACATTTATTTAAAAACCGGGCTGAGCCTCAGTGGCATAGTGGTTGTGCGTGGGACTGCGGCCCACTGGGATGGAGGTTCAATTTCAGCTCCACATTAGCAAAGGCTGGACCTCCTACTCCCACCACCAGAGGGCAGTGATACCTAAAAAACCTATATATTGATTGCAGGCTTGATGATTGACAGATTTTAATTTCATGATAGAATAGAGTTTTTGTCTAGAACTTAATAGTTTAAACGCAGATTAACGAAACTTTCTTTGTTAAAAATACAGTAGAGCCATTGGTGAGGGAGTGAAAAACCCAACATTCTCGTGCTCTGCTGTTGCTGTTATCATTGGGTACTGTTGGTTCTGACCCAGAGCACCCCGGTGCGCAGCAGAACGCAACCCTGCACCGTCCTCTCTGTTCTTGTGTTGGAGCCCATCACACGCTGACGGTGGACTGTAAGTGGGCACCAGCATTTTGGAGAGGTCATTTGGTGACAGGTATCAAGAACAAGGATTTTTTTGAGGATTGATGGACAAAGAGGTTGACTTTTTCTTATTAGCATAAAATAGTTTCACAATTCACTCAGCTGTTGACCCAGCATTTCTTGTAGAAACGTATACTCAATCTGTAATGGTGAAATATACAAAGCTATAAAAATATACCATTATAATCAAATGCCTAACCCAAGAAAAGTAGTTAAATTCCAGCTCAAATAGACCTGGAAGTAGAAGTTTGGGCTGGGTAGGGCCTAGGCATCAGCACTGGCAACACACGCTCCAGAGAATTCTGTCGAGGATGACTTAAAGATTACATGTGAAAGCAGCTCTCAAATGCCCCGTGGCTCCTCATGGTTGCTGTCGGGAGCAGTCCAGTCGATTCTGACACATGGGAACCCCCTGTGCACAGCAAAATGAAGGGCTGTCTGGTCCCGGGCCCTCCTTATCTTGCCGTTGTCAGTGTGTTTGAGATGGTTCTTGAAGCTACTGAACCAAACCACTTTGCTAAGGATCTTCCCTCTTTTCATTGACCCTCTCCCTTAGGAAGTTTGAGGTCCTCCAGGAACAGATTTCTCCTGATATCACATCCAAAGCTTGTGAAATGGAGACCCACCATCCTCTCTTCTTTTTTTTTTTTTAGGCATCACTGCCCTCAGGTGGAGGGAGTAGGTGGTCCAGCCCCACTGCTGGAATTGAACCTCCGTCCCAGTGGGCCGCAGTCCCGCGTACAACCACTACGCCACCAGGTCTCAGCCCACCATCCTCTCTTCTAGGGAGCATTTTGGGTGTTCTTCTTCCCAGACAGCTGTGCTTGTTCTCCCCGTTATTTACTGTGGAAGCACTTCTAATTCACAGTGGTCCTGTTGGACAGTTAGAGCTGCCCTCAGAATTTCCAAGGCTGCCATCTTTTGGAGCAGGCATCTTTTCGTAGTGGTGTGCAAGTGGTGAGCTCTCACCACCTACATCCTGATTGCCAATGGAGTTTTTAACCCCTGTTGCACCTGGGTTCCTTGTATTACTTAGTGACATACTATAACTTCAGGCTTCTCAGTGTTCGTTTTGTTTTGTTTTTTGGGCATCACTGCCCTCTGGTGGTGGGAGTAGGAGGCCCAGCCTTTGCTCCAGTGGAGCTGCTGCTGGAACTGAACCTCCATCCCAGTGGGCCGCAGTCCTGGGCACAACCCTACGCCACCGGGGCTCAGCCCTTCTCAGTGTTCTTTTAGCACCCTCTCCAATTTCCAGAAAGGTTTCTCATGTTCCAGTCTGGACTTCCTGGGTAACTCTTCTCACAATTGTCTCCATCTCCTTTGTGTCTTTCCCACCCCCAACTGTGCCTGGAAAGAAACCACAGCCATTCTTCACAGACCCCCTTGTCTCCAACAATAAACCTAACATGTTTGGATTTTTTTAAGCTTTAATATTTTCATTTGTAAGAATTCATCTTTCTCTTCTCCATGTATTTCTTGTGCTTTGGACTCCTTTTGTACTATTCATTGTATTCTGCCCTGTAATAGTTTGTATTCATGTCATTTTCTACTTCTGCAAATGCATTCAAGATCTGAAGTTCATTATAGCACACATTAATTGCCAGTTATGCCCTGGGTGGGGTACGGGCACCAGAGGCACAGAGAATTAAGAAGATGGGCTTGGAGTAGTCGGTTACAGGTTGGACTGCTCACCGCAGCGGCTCCACACTGTGCTTCTGCAAAGACGAGAGCTTCGGAAGCCCACAGGGGCATTCTGCTCTGTCTTACACGGTCGCTGTGAGTCCCAGGAAGCCACTCAACAGTGGGGGCTTGGTTTTTTATTTTACTGTCTAGCTGAACAGATGGATATTATTAACTTTGTCTAACAGTCAAAATGCTAACAGTGGAATGGAAAGTTGTGCGGGCCTCCTGGAGGAAAAGGAGGGTCCCCTCTTCTGTATTCACACGCAACCTATGCAGAGTTCCATCTAGAAGGCAATGTGAAACCAGTACTCGGAGCTCAAAAGCACTTTTTACAACTGCCTAGCTTCCTAGACCTCAAGTCCTCATCTTTAAAGTGAGCTAAAAATAGAACCCATCTCCTGAGATAAACCAAATAAGGTGTTTTCATCCTCACAAAAGTCCAATGCACTGTACTCTACAGAAAAAAATACAGTCAACTTTGGTCTGATCTTGTTAAGAGAACTTGTAGAACATTCTTCACAAACAGAAGAATTGGAATTAAAGAAAACTTTACCAGGTTGGCGCCAGCTAATTTTTAAAATACTCTTTTCTATGACAAGACTTATAACTTCAGTTACTTGGAAAGTGGACTAAAAATAGAACATTTAATCTTTGACCAATAAAAGTTATATAAGCAAACATGACTTGCTTCAGTATGTGGGATATTTTTCATGTAAATTAAAAAAATATGACCACCATACATTGTATCGAGTGTTTTTAATGAGCAACCCTAGAAAGGATTACTTTTTCTTCTTTATCATTTTATTGGGGGCTCATACAACTCTTAGCACAATCTCTACATACATCCACCGTGTCAGGCACACTTGTAAATATGTTGCCATCATCATTCTCAAACCCTTTGCTTTCCACTTGAACCGTTTGTATCAGCTTATTTTTTCCCCACTCTCCACGACCCTCCCTCCCTCCCTCCCTCATGAACTCTTGACAATTATTTTTTTATGTCTTACACTGCTGTCTTCCTTAACCACT
Organism: Nesogale talazaci; assembly: GCA_004026705.1. Taxonomy (NCBI): domain Eukaryota; kingdom Metazoa; phylum Chordata; class Mammalia; order Afrosoricida; family Tenrecidae; genus Nesogale; species Nesogale talazaci. The sequence goes on from PVJH01022662.1 coordinate 22,794, forward strand.
TTTCTGTTTTCCTCCTGGGAGGGGGTTATGTGTAGATCGTTGTGATTGGTTCTCTCCCCACCTTTGCTTCCCTTGCCCTCTTAGTATCGCTGTTCATTATTGGCCCTGGGGAATTTATCTGTCTTGCATTCCCTGTGTTTCCAGCTCTTTCTGTACCAGTATACATGCTCTGCCCTGGCCAAATTGGAAAGGTCGAATTGGAGTCATAATGGGGGGGGGGGGTCATTAAAGATCTAGAGGAAAGTTGTTTGTTTTATCAGTGCTAAACTGCACCCTGACTGGCTCATCTCTTCCTTGCGACCCTTCGGTAAGGGGATGTACAATTGGCTACAGATGGGCTTTGGGTCCTCTCTCCACACCTCTTCTACTCATTCGCATTGATAATATTTTTGTTGTTGTGGGTCTTTGATGTCCCATACCTGATCCCATCAATACCTCATGATCACACAGGTTGGTGTGCTTCTTCCATGTGGACTTTGTGGTTTCTTAGCTAGATGGCCACTTGTTTACCTTCAAACTTTTAAGACTCCACATGCTTGAAAAACTGAATGAAAGTACCAAGTAAGAGCCAAGGAAATGTTTATTTCTCATGGCCTAACAATTCTCCATCCTAGAGTTGACCTAGAGTGTAATTCAACCAGAGCGTGAAGGGCACGTTCATAAAGATATTAAGTGTAGGGCTGCGCCCCAGTGGCGTCGTGGTTGTGCGCGGGACTGCGGTCCACAGGGACGGAGGTTCAATTCCAGCAGTGGGACTGGGCCTCCTACTCCCACCACCGGAGAGCAGTGATGCCCCCCCCAAAAAACAAAGAAAGAAAGAAAGAAAGATGTTAAGTGTAAATGGACATATAAATCAGTTGAAGCTTTCACAATACACTAGGCCCCCAAGTGTTGCCCTTCTTGCCATCACCCTTCCTGCTCGTCACGTGCCCCTGTGGCATTTTCTGCTCCATAGCTAGCGAACCAGTTTCCCCCGGTGTTTGTACAAGTGGGGAAGTCAAATGCTTTGATTACCATCAGAATTCTAAAACTCATGACACAGCCCTCTGATGTCTCACCTTCTATATAAACCTATTTCTATAGTAGTGATTGAAAGAGGACGATTCACTTAGGGCTTGCCTTCTTGCTGGGGGTGAGGTGGGGGGTGGGTCCATAACCTATCTCTGAATAGGACACAGAAGTACCCCACAAGATTTCTTAGACTGTAAGTACAGAAGCCGACTGCCACATATATCTTTCCTCCGTGGGAAACTGCCTGCCTTTCCACTGGCAGCCAAGTCCTTAGCCACTGTACCACTGGTGGGGAGGGGTGGGCAGGTTTTGGCTTTGGGGAGCAGACCAAAAGAAAGAAACCTGGTACAGCAGGAAACAAGCTGCCTTCCTCAACACGGCTATCCTCATTCTGCTTAGAAATGTGTCAACCCCAGAACCCACCTTTCTGTACAATTTAGTTTTCCTCTTGGGGTGATTTATACACACAAACTCTTGCAGGTGGAACCTTGTTCTCTGGCATTTTAAGCCATTCTCTTAATTTGTTAATGCATAGCTGTAGTGTGTGGGAGATGGGGGGAATGAGTACTTTGGAAATGTTCCCCAGGTCACAGCCATCACCCAAGGGTGACATTCCACCAGGAGCGAGAATGGGCACTTGGAAGGAACCAGAATGAGAGAAAAGGGCAGAGAATCAGAGGAAAACCCTGAGTTCTCTGTAGATCCAAGCAGTCGTTTTAGGAAGCTTGTGTGGCTTTATAAAAAGAAATTGCCTGTCACCCATTTTGTGAGTTAAGTTTCTAAACACATAATTTATACAAAAAGAAAATGAACAGTAAACAGATAGAAGCCAGCCTTTTCACTACTAAGCAGCTTGAAAATTAGTGCCATTTTACACTCAGAAAGAGTGTTTGTATCAAGAAAAATTGAAAGGGAATTTTGGAAATCAAAATATTTTCAAGGAGCTGTGATTGAGGGACTTTCTGTTTGTTTGCTTTGATACTGCTTTTCACAATAAAACGACCTTGAGAGGGAGGAAGAAGACAGAACAATCTATGTGTCTCCAGTATTCCAAGAGCCCCATGTTCAGATGTGCCGTTTGACCCTAGAATCGTGTGGGCAGGGCACCAATCGTAAGGGTTCCTCAATCCGGGAGTGCTTCAGGGTGCAAGCCACCATCATCGGGGTGTGTTAACAGCTACTTTGTAATGTATATCAGCTCTGAGGCTCTTATCTCCAACCCCTCAGGATAATTGTATTTTCCGTTTAATATGACACAATGATCTGGTGGAGTTCTTTCATAGCAGTGACTACTGAAGTACAAAGATAGCCTTTTGTTCTGTGGTGGAGATGAAAGTCTAGAACAGTGGTTCTCCACCTTCCTAATGCCACAGCCCTCTCATCCAGTTCCTCATATTGTGGTGACACCCCCCCACACACAACCATAAAATGATTTTTTCTCATAAAATTATTTTCATTGCTACTTTATCTCTGTCATTTTGCTATTGTTATGACTTGGGTAACCCCTATGAAAGGGTTGTTCAACTCCCTAGGGTGTCATAACCCACATGTTGAGACCTGCTAGTCTAGAAGATGACTCTCACGATGAAGATCAGATGAAGATGACTCTCAGATGAAGATCACTTTCATGATTTGGACTTAGTGGAATAAATAGAATTCCTGGCTTTGGGAGAGATGCTTTCGAGGTGGTGGTTTGGGAGAAACCTGAGCCTATAGGAAACTTGAGGGTGTGAATTACAGAGGTTTGCATTGTAAGCCTGGCTTACCTCATTAATGGGCACTGCGCGCGCTTGTGGTTTTATAACTTGTGTGTGGACGGAGAAGACAGTGGTGAGCTCAATGAGAGATCTAGGCTCTCTCTCTCTCCGGGTGGCCGGATCTCGTCACCTGCACGTCATATACAGGTTGGCTTTCCTCTTGCTTTAAAAACCAAACCAAACCCAGGCGTTGGGAATCAGGTGAAGGACCCCTCCTGACTGCTTGGGGATGGTTCCACTTTATTCTGCCTTACCACTCAAGGACTGCTTTCAACTGGTTTGTTAACTTAGTAAATAGTAAATGAACAATGTTGGGAGAGGAGGGACAAATCGCGTCCAGAGCTTATTCAGAATTGGATCATGGAAAAGGACGGAGCTGGGAAGGAGGAAGGATAATCCTGCACGTAGTTGTTGGGACCGCAGCAGCAGACATGCAGGTGTTTTCTCTCCGACTTTGAGCAGTTAAATCTGTGTGAGGACGGCCTGGGGACGGAGGGAGAGCCAGCTGGTGGGGTTCGGCTCCCAGCTTGAGTGGCTGGCTGCTGCTCCAGCCCACTGAGCTGTCTGGCGGCGCCACAGAATTGAGTGGGCCCAAGCACGCAGGGGAAGGCTTTCTCAGGGCCTTTGGTGACCCGGGACAAGTGAGCTGGGATTCTTCCGTTGGGGCTTTTTCCTATAGGTGCCATAGTTCATCGGCCTCCCATTTCTACCAATGACTCAGCTTCCTGTCATATGTTCATAGACTGACAGTGACCTAAGGATCTCTAAGTCACGCGTACAGAGTTCTCCCACCACATGTACTTAGGGGAGAAAACGGTGTTCCAACTCAAGTCTGTCTGTCTCCTAGTGATACATAGAAAACATTGTTTCTTCCAGAAAATGGCATTTTTGTGATTCTTTGTTTGCTGTGGGAAGAAGCTGATGGCCCCCCCTTTTTTTCTTCTCCTAGAGGGAATCCGGAAACGTTGCAAGCAAAACATCAGTTCTGGAAGAAACATTTGGTTAACAGAAATTCTGGATAACAGGTAAAATGTTAAACTTACTTGGTGGTGCCAGTAAATTACCTATGAATAAATTGGGGAAGAGGGGAGGAACTGGAGAGAAACTAAGTATTGTTTGAGCCAGAGGCTGGTTTGAGGTTTGTTTTGTTGTTGTTGTTAATAAACATGGAGTTTTTTTGCTTGGTTTTTTAAATGTGAGCATTCTGTAACTCGGCCACGGTCTTTGCTTCCAGGGAACTTGCTCATTGGGCCTCATTTCCCTTTTAAATAATAGACTCTTATTCTGGAAGGCAGTCAGTTTTTCATCAGTCTTTCTGTCTAGACAGCATCCAACGACAAGTCCCATAGAGACCAGGATGTGAAGAGACCAGTGGTAAGGCATCATCTGAATCAAATTCCCCATGATGGCTGTGGCCCGGGTACCAAGCACTTCTGGTGGGAGGTTTTACACGCAGTAGTCAGGGAACTTTTAGTAGGGTTGTCTCAGTACAAGTTCCTTCAAAATGATCTCAGTGGGGGGAAAGTTCTCCATGATTTCACCTGTTGATTGGATTAATAAATACAGAAATATAATCAATAAAGTCTTTTATGTAGCAAAAGAGCTGTATTTTTTGGTAAACTTTGCCTATGGGATTTTAGGCAAAGCCAGAATTTTAGAATCTATGGTGTCATGCAGCTTAACTACAAAATTAATGCCATCTTGTGCCTTCCTATCTTTTGATTTGGTCCTTAATTATTGTCACTTATCTGCAACTGTGCGCTCTCCTCATCTTTATGACACTGTGTTGTTACGTGGTCCCCAGTGACAGTGTTTTCTGAAGTGCACTAGGGACCAGCTTGCCTTCCCCCCTAGGAGTTCCATACATTCTCTATGACGGACTTGCCAGGGCTGGGTAGCAGAGGTACCCCTTAAAGTTAGAACTTTTTTTAAAAATTCTATTTATTTATTTATTTATTTGGCATCACTGCCTCTGGTGGCGGTGGGCACTACCCAGTGCTGCTCCTGAGAGCCGCCACTGGATTTGAACCGCCAAGCCCGCGGGCCGCAGTCCCGCACTCAACCACTTACGCCACCGGGGCTCAGCCCCAATTTTATTCTTTTTAATCAATCATTGATTGGGTTGAAGTGAGATTTCATGCCGGCAGATGAGCTCGTGGTTCCTAGGAAGAACATGAACAGCAAATTGGATGACTGCAGTCGTCCCATGTGTTGACTGTTCTGTTGCGGTGTCCCCGTTTCTACCAGGGCGGCAGAGCGAGGCCGTCACCATGAGCTGGAGCTTCCTGACGCGCTTGCTGGAGGAGATCCACAACCACTCCACCTTCGTGGGGAAGATCTGGCTCACCATCTTGATCGTCTTCCGGATCGTCCTGACGGCGGTCGGGGGCGAGTCCATCTACTACGACGAGCAGAGCAAGTTTGTGTGCAACACAGAGCAGCCGGGCTGCGAGAACGTCTGCTACGACGCGTTTGCACCCCTGTCCCATGTGCGCTTCTGGGTTTTCCAGATCATCCTGGTGGCCACCCCCTCGGTGATGTACCTCGGCTACGCCATCCATAAGATTGCCAAAATGGAGCACGGGGAAGCAGACAGGAAGGCAGCACGGAGCAAGCCCTACGCCATGCGGTGGAAGCAGCACCGGGCTCTGGAAGAGACCGAGGAGGACCACGAGGAGGACCCCATGATGTACCCAGAGATGGAGTTAGAAAGTGAGAAAGAAAACAAGGAGCAGACCCAGCCTAAGCCCAAGCATGATGGCCGCCGCCGCATTCGGGAGGATGGGCTCATGAAAATCTATGTGCTGCAGTTGCTGGCAAGGACCGTGTTTGAGGTGGGTTTTCTGATAGGACAGTATTTTCTCTACGGCTTCCAAGTCCACCCCTTTTATGTGTGCAGTCGACGTCCTTGCCCACATAAAATAGACTGCTTTATTTCCAGACCTACCGAGAAGACCATCTTCCTTCTGATCATGTATGGTGTGACAGGCCTTTGCCTGCTACTTAACATTTGGGAGATGCTTCATTTAGGGTTTGGGACCATTCGAGACTCACTAAACAGTAGGAGGAGGGAACTGGAAGACCCCGGGGCTTATAATTATCCTTTCACTTGGAATACACCATCTGCTCCCCCTGGCTACAACATGGCCGTCAAACCAGATCACATCCAGTACACTGAGCTGTCCAATGCTAAGATGGCCTACAAGCAAAACAAGGCCAACACCGCCCAGGAGCAGCAGTACGGCAGCCACGAGGAGAGCCTTCCCGCAGACCTGGAGACTCTTCAGCGGGAGATCAGAACGGCGCAGGAACGCTTGGATCTCGCAATCCAGGCCTACACTCACCAAAACAACCCCCATGGGCCCCGGGAAAAAAAAGCCAAAGTGGGGTCCAAAGCTGGGTCCAACAAGAGCAGTGCCAGTAGCAAATCGGGGGATGCAAAGACCTCCGTCTGGATTTAATCTTAGCTGGGCGAAAGCTCGTGCATTTCATAGTTGACGGTAAGCAGCGGCTCACTGAGTAGTGACTTCCATGGAGTAAACATTTGGCTCTGGCTCTCTTCAGGGATGCTGTTGGCTCAGGGGACTCTGAAAGCGGGACTGGGATGCGGGTTGGGAGGGCGGGGGGGAGGACACAGTGTTCCCGGGCACGGATCCTCAGCAATAATATAGTGGCGGAACTTTACACGTGTGTCCTCCAAAATCTGGAAAAGAACAGATACATTTAAATCATTCATTGAACAGTTTTTGTATGTACAGTATTATGGTACTTTTTTTTTTTTTTTTAGTGTGAGAGCCTTTTGTGTGTTTTTTTGTATTTGTACATTGGACTGCTGTAGTTATACTTTTATATTAAAGGAAAAAAATACACCCACCAGGTCATTCCTGTTAGGCTAGTGTTATTGCTTTCTACTCTGGGTTTAGAGTTTTAGTAGATGTTACACTTAATACAAGTGCCTCCTGTGTTGGCAGGGAAGGGTCCTGATGTGTAAAGAGAGCGAGGAGGAAGAATTTACTTTTCTTCTTGGCAGGAGAGGCCACAGGAGAATGAGGTCAAGATTGTCAATGGTAAAATCTTTGAATCTTGGGCTGAGCCCCGGTGGTGTAGTGGTTGTGCGCGGGACTGCGGCCCACTGGGTTGGAGGTTCAATTGCAGTTCCCAGGAGCAAAGGTTGGGCCTCCTACTCCCACCACCTGAGGGCAGAGATGCCTAAAAAAAAAAAAATCTTTGAATCTCACTCTTGTGCTGGAG
>PVJH01022663.1:0-36267 GCA_004026705.1 Nesogale talazaci
ATTGTACAGTGTACAGGATGAAAAAATAATTTGTAAATTACTAAGGGTTCAAGGGGGGGAGGGGAGGAAGGATACTATAAGGAGCTGATAATGGGGGCCTGGAGGGAGGGAGAATGTTTTGAGAGTGATGATGGCAATGGGTGTGTAAAAGTGGCCTGCATACAACTGATGTTGTTAGGGATTGTGATGGGAGTTGTATGGGTCCCCTAATAAATTGATTCATTAAAAAAGGGGGGGAGGGGAAAGGAGAGTTTTTTTTTTTTTAAAGAGGAGCTTGTACCAAGGGCTCAAGTGGAAAATATTGGGAAATGTATGTGGAAACATGTGTGCAAATATGCTTGATACAAATGATGTACTGAATGTTGTAGTAGCTGTAAGAGCCCCCAATAAAATAAAATAAAAAAAAGAATGTAGGGGTGGAGGTTAGCCTGTCAATCTGGAGATAGCCAATGAGACCTCTGTGTGGCAAGGCCTTCTCCTCTGAGAATTTCGGAAAATGTGATAGTTCCTTTTGGAGGCAGGAGACTTACTTAACACTCTCAATTCATTCCCTTGCGATTTACTGCCGTCAACACTGTTTGGAGACGCCTGACTGACAGGGCTGGTCCCCTGACTTCCTGAGGAGATGCCACAAAGACCTACCGTGAGGCAGCAAGAAACCTGAAACTGAAGAAGCCACGGAGAGACTCCTGTCAGTGCTGAGATCCTTATACCACCGCTGGATTCAGGATTTTATCGACTGCTTTGTGATCATTCTGCATTTGGTGTCACTGCATGTGTCTCATGAGTCTGAAGAGGACTTTGTAAATTGCTGTTGGATAGTATGGCCTTAATCTAGACTGGGCTGGGATGTTTTCTGAATGTACAGTTGCTCTTAAAAATAAAGCTCTTTCTTATCCACATAAGAGTTTCTTTGGATTTATTTCTCTAGTCTACCCAGATGAACACACCCCAAGTCCAGCGTTGGATATTATTATTTATAATAAATCTGATAAGTGTAGAAAATTGCGTAAAAACTGAGGGAATAAAACCTCTAGGGATGCTGTGAGGAGTTTTATGAGAGAACTGGAACTGGGATGCATTATTACTTGGTCTTCCAAAGTGCCGAATTTATCCAGCATGCCAAATGATTATCCTTGCATTTTCACTCTTGGTTTCTCCATTTCTCATCATAAGAACTTCTTTGCTACTTTATAACAAGTGAGACCTGTATAATTTTACCATATGAAGCTCTCCTTTTTTAATTTTAATCTCTAGCATCTAGAGGTCTGATGTTCTACTAATTTATAAAAAATCCATTTAGATTATTTCAATTGGATTAAAATTTCAAGTTTCCTCAAGAAACATTGATATCATGTGCGAGACATAATTTATGGATGTATGGATTGTGATAAGAGCTATGTGAACTCCCAATAAAATAGCTTCTTTAAAAAAAAAGAAGAAGCATTGATGTTACCTTGCAAATGTATTATTTGTCATCAAGTTCAGGCATTTTAAAAGGCTATATGACATTCCTGATGCTTTTAATAATTCTATAATTACTCAAGTCAAGCTAGCATAAAATCTGGCAATTTTGTATTAACTTAGCTGCTGAAAAGGGTAAATTCAAGTGGCCTTGGTGGGCAATATTCTATTACTGCTCATAAGGTTTTCATGGATTCACTCAAAACAAGGCAGCCCATTCCTTCTTCATAGCCTGTTCTTAATCTGGAGGATTCACTGAGTCCTGTGAATGTTTGACAGAATTCCCAGGATCACAGATACATGCAGCCACCACAGTCTTACCGACAGAAAGCAAAGGAAGTCGGTGCTTAGATGAGTTACTTTTAAAGGTAGCGTTTATCTCAGGAAGCACTGTTCCTCAGGTGCCACACGCATATTCTTCTGCTTTTCCTTTGTTTCCACAGTTTGACTCCCAAACTATAGGAGGCATTTTAAAAACATTTTTGCTAAAAATCAATCGCTTCACAATTGCATTTTCCAGGTATAATTTGAAATTCACACATGTATACTTAAATATTGATGCTTATATTTTTCCTAATCTCAGTGTGTCCCACTTTTCTATCAGTTTGTTATACTGGGTGGTTTATGTGTTTCTGTGATGCTGGCAGTGATGACACTGGTATTTTAAATGACAACAGGCCACCCAAAGTGAACTGTTTTCAGGGCAGCTTCCAGAGTCAGAACAGTCAAGAGAGGAGTCTGGGACCCAGTTTTGAGGAAAGATCCACTGAAAACTGTATGTACTGTGGGATATAATTTTAGAGGAGTAGGACCCTGGGTCTGAGGGCACTTGAGAAGTGACTGGGCAAGAACCAGTTTCTCAGAGCGGAGCTGATCATAGGGATGAGACAGATTGGATAAAGCCTGTGGGATTGCAGCATTGAGGGTTTTCATTTGCTGACGAGGCAGGACTCAAACTAAGGAGAAACAGCTGCAATTGTCTGCTAATGATTGTAACTTGGAATGTGCCAAGAATCAATCTAGGAAAATTAGAAATTGTCAAAAAATGAAACAGAGGCCATAAAGATTGATATCTTATCCATGAGGGAATTGAAATGGATTGGTATAGGCTATTTTAAATCAGAAAATCATAGGATTTACTATGCAGAGATGACCATAATCAAGAGGAATGGTCGGACACTCATTGTCAAAAATGATATTGCAGAATCAATCATAGTGTACATTTCTCTCTGATAGGATGATAGCTATCCTCCTTCAAGGAAATTCAATCAGTACAACTATTACTCAAGTTTAGGCACCAACCACAAAAACTAGAGATTAATAAATTAAATAGTTCTACCAATGACTTCAGTTGGAAATTAATCAAACATGAAATCAAGATGCATTGATAATTATTTATTATTGGAATCCAAACATTGGAAACAAAGAAGAAGGCACAGTAATTGGAAAATATGGATGTGGTGATAGAAAAAAGGCTGGAGTCTTAAAGATATAGAATTTTCAAAACCAACATCTTGCTCATAGGAAAATACCTTGTATGAACACTATAAAAGACAACTATACACATGCACATCCCTATAGGAATACACAGAAATCAAATTTAGTACAACTGTTGGAAAAGAAGCTTGAGAAATTCAATATCAACAGCTAAAACCAGGCCATGGGGTGACTGTGAAACAGATAATTAACTGTCCATAAGTAAGTTCAGGATAAACTGAAGAAAATTAAAATAAGTCCATTAATGTCAAAATATTACCTTGAGTCTATCCCACCTGAATTTTGTGGATATCTCAAAACAGACTGAAGACATTGAACAGTGAAATCAAAGACCTGACCAGCCTATGGAAGGAACCACCATCCAGAAGAAAGAAAATGGCCGTTAAAAATACAGGAAAGAAAGGATAGATAGATATATCTATAGATATCAAGATAGATATCAGAAGAGACTCTGACACTTCCTCTGACTCTTAGAAGTAGTTACGATAAATGGAAAGGAGTATGACGCCAATGAGCTGAACAGAACATTTCAAAGGGAAGTTCAAGAAAAAGTAAAACATTATCAAGAAATGTCCAAAGATCTAAAATTACAAAGAAAAGGGAAGTACAACCTCAATATATGTGAAGCTAAAAGAACTGTATAAAAATTAAGGTTCTAATTGTAATACTGAAAGAGTATAGGTTCAAAATGTTGAACTATGCAGGAAGCCTCAAGGGAAGATGAAAAGAAAGCATGGCATCAGTATACCAAAGCAAACCAGCTGACGTCCCACCATTTCAGGAGCTAGCATAGGAGCAAGAACCAATATTACTAAAGGAAGAGGTTCAAGGTGCCCTGAAAGCACTAGCTAAAAACAAGCCTGCAGAGATGGAACACCCATGGAAAATCCGCAACAAACTGATGACATATTTACTTTGCTAATTCTAGAAATTTGAAAGACAGGTACTTGGCCAACTGACTTAGAGAGATCCGTAAGGTTTTTCAGTCATTTCAAAGGAAGGTGACCCAAACCAACACTCAAAGAGCAGAATATTAACACTGATATCGTACGCAAGCAAAAACTTTGCTAAGCCTCATCCAACAATGGTTGCAATAATAACCTGACACAGAATTGTGAGGTTAGGCCAAATGCAGAAGAGAACATGAATCAAGGGATCCCCTTGTTCGATGGATCTTGGTTTAAAGCAGAGATTCATTATGACAAGGTATTTGGCTCTGTGTAACCTTAAAAGGAGTGAGAATTCCAGAACACCTAGTTGTGCTCATACAGAACCTGTACATGGGTCAATGTACTGCCAACAGAAGTAAAGAGTATTCCTCAGATTAAAATCAGGAGAGGTGGGTGACAGTGATGCTGAATAAATCTGTGCGCTGAATATATCATCAGAGATGCATGAGGATATACAGAATTATGTGGCATCAGAATTGGGGGAAGGTTTATTAATAATAGGCAAATGGAGCCACTGTGCTTGCTGTAAGTGAATAAGACTTGGGTCACTTGGTTATGATTACAGCCTTCTGTATGAATTGTAATTCAATGTGAAGAAGACCAAAATCCTCAGAGCTGAGCCAATAGGGAATATTATGATAAATGGAGAAAAGTTTTAACCTGTCCAAAATTTCATCTTGTTTGACTCCACAAGCAATGCTCATGGATGGAGTAGTCTAGAGATCAAAGGAAGAGTTGCCTTTGCTAACTCTGCTACATGGGACCTCTGTAGAGTACTGATGAGCAATAATGTTTCTTTAAGGATGAACATGCACATGACCATAGTATTTTCTATTGTCCCATATGCATGCAAACGTAGGGCACCGAATAAAGAAGACCAATGAATTATTGGTGCGTTTGAATTGGGATGCTGAAAAAGAATGTTGAAATATGAACTGCTAAATAAACAAACTAAACTATCTTGGACAAAGTGTGGCCAGAATCTTCTTAGAGGTAAGGATGGTAAAATGTTCTCTTATGTATGTCAGGCATATTTTCAGAAGAAAATAGTCCCTACTGGAGGGCATCATGGTTGGTAAAGTAGATGGGCACCTAAAGAGAAGAATTCTCTCAATTAGAAGGGTGCAGGCTTAGTAATGTCCAGGACTTTGCAATGCTTTGTTCTGTTGTGCATGGGATTACTATGGGTTGGAGCCAACTTGAGAGTGCCTGAAAGAAAAACCAATCCTGTGGTAGGTAGGCGTTTGTGCCAACCTGGCCAATAAACACTGGTGGGATTAATAAGGGGTCACAGTTTAATTCAGTGATTCTCAGTCTTCTTAATGCCATGACCTTTTAATACAGTTCATGTTGTGATGACCTCCCAACCATAAAATTATTTTCATTGCTATTTTGAATTATAATTTGCTACTGTTATGAATCATAATGTACATATCTGATGTACAGTATGTATTATCATTGTTACAAATTGAATATAATTAAAGCATAGTGATTGTGGCAGTCATGTGCTTATGTTAATTTTATAATTGAAATGGAGGGGTGGAGTCTGGCCTGTTAATCAAGAGAAAGCCTTTGAGAGCTGATGAGGCCTCTGTGTGGGCATACCTGAGACTCCTGGGAAATCTCGCGGTATTTCCCTCGTGAAGATGAGAAGCTATGTTCCCCAGTTGTTGGGAGTTAGTTTCAAAGACGATTAATCACGGAAAAGACAAGAAGCTGCCTCCGAGAAGTTGGAGGAGCCAGGGGAGAGACCATACGGCTTTGCCCCGATGAAGACAGACCTCTGAAGCTGGAGTGGCATGCTGTTGATGGACCTGAGCCCTGGAAGCGAGGAGCCATGGGGAGACCCCTGCCAGTGCCAGAATTCTGCACCCACTGATCTGTGACTTCCTGAGTCGGAAACAGACATTACAGACTAATTGCGGGCATATGGGTTAATATTGGATTTATGACTTTGCACTGGACTGGATTGGGATGCCTTCTTAGTGTCACATTTCTTTTGTATATAAACCCTTTCCTTATACCTATATGCGTGTCTCTGAGATTGGTTCCTCTAGTCTACCCAGACTAACTCAGTGATCAATCACAAAAACAATATGAACTTATATATTGTAAGACATACATACACTTACACGTATCTATTGCAATAGTTGATGATTTTACAGTACATAATTTTACATTTATCCAATAATTTTAATTCATGAAGTGTAATTTTAACTCCAACACTGCTTTTTTCAACACAGTAGCTGCTTTCCACACTGTAGCTGCTCTCTACACATTTGTGACTGATCTGCATAATTACATTATGGCGCCAACCCTGTCACACTCACCATTATTTGTACGGTTGTATGTGATGGTATTGGCATGATGCTGTCATCATGCCAGGTCCTCATATGTGGTTGTATCTGCATGTGGGCAGACCCTTATGGAAACAGATAGACTGACGAACAGCGTCTTAATTCCTAAGTCCGTAGGAAATATGTGTTTTCTGATAATCTTAGGTGACTTCTGTGAAAGGGTACTTTGACCCCCAAAGAGGTTGGGACCCACTGGTTGAGAACTGTTGGGTTAATTGAAGGGCAAAGAGATAAATGGCTCAGTGAGCCTTGCCTTTCTGTCTCTTGCTCTCAGAGTGTTCACCTTCCTTAGCTAGTTATCTGCCTCAACTTGTGAGCCACACTACCTATGGGAAGGTCAACACATGGATCATGCTGCGATATTGTTTGAGGTTCCTTCAATACCTGATTTGCCACACTGTTGATAAATACATCACTTGAGCTGGGAACAGTCAGGCCATGTCATCTGGCTGACTATTGTTGCCTGTGGTCAGACTGCCCGTCTTGCTCTACAGAAGACTCAGCTGTCTGCTTCCTTGTCTTTCAACCAGTAACCCTCGTGAGTTGAAGGACTGCCAGTATATTAACTGTCTCACAGAAGTGGATTGACTAATTAGCTGTTTAATTCTTCATTTTGTATATATCTATATCTAAATGTATATAATCTCAAGTGTCCTGGTTTTGTTTCTCTAGAGAACGCTATTTAACACAAATCTCTATGTGTTTGTGTGAATGTGATAAAGATCTTATTAAGGGTAGATAAAATTGACCATCTTTAGGTACAGTGATTTAACACATTTTCATTATCAATATATTTTCAAATGAAAATTGCCCTAGGAAAAATTGTCCTAGTATGTTTTTGTGGTTTTGTAGATGTGAATGTGAAAAGCATCCACTTTGTAACATGTTCAGTGTTTCATTTTGGAGAAAAGACTGGGAGAGTAGGACAAATTCAGTATATTTTCTTGTGAAATTATATATTTATTAAATTATATTATTTGTTGATTCTCTTAAAGTAAGAATATGTCCTTAGTCATATGGTTGTGGTTATGGTTGTTAGCTGAAATTGAGCAGATTCTGACTCCAAAATCCCAGCTAACTGAGTTGAAATGTCCCACACTGCATTCCTTTTTCCAGTCTTTTTTCCTTTTTGAAACAGAAACTTTATCAACTAAGTTCTTGGCTGATATCTACTGAAACAGAAAGTGATATCTACTAAGTTCTTGGCTACTACACACACACACTACACATACATACACACACACATATACATGTGTGTGTGTATATATACATATATGATTTTTTTAGGATTTTTTTTAGTCCTTCTGCACTATGCTCTGACCTCAAAAAAAAAAATGGATCCCAGGTGGCCCTGAGGAGTACACATGGGAATAGTTCCTGTCTGGTCAGTCACCCCACCAGAGGAAAATGAGTCCACTCTTGTAAAGACTTAAAGAATCTTGGAAACCCACAGGGACAGTTTCAGTTTGTCCTATTGGTCACTATGGTTCAAAATGGACTCCGTCGTGGGAGGTAGAGTGAGATCTGAAACAAGACTTTTTCACCAGAGATGTGTTCCACACTCATTACTATTTCAGATGACTGTGGTTTTAAATATAACATGGCATTCATAATTTTCTGAATCCTGGTTATGATGATCACAGCCTATATTCAGCCAATTGAGTATTCTGATCATTTTATTACTTCCTTCTGAATAAAGTTCCTTGGGTTAACAATGGTAGGAGTACTGGAGTTATCTGTTTCTTACTGAATAGCTATCCCACAACTTAATGTCTTAAAACAAATCATCCGAAATTAAGTGTAAAAAAACTCAAGGTCCTAGAACAAGTACTACTTTATGCATTTATCATAGTGGATTAGAATGGGGAATGTCAAACTATGACCTGAGAGCTGAAACTGGACTCATCTCTATTTGCTTGGCCTACAATTTAAGAATAAGCTAAACATTTTTAAATCTTTGAAAACAAATAAAAGAAACAATCATGATCTTTGAAAATATTGCACAGAACTAAAATTTCAAGGTCGATAGATACAAGCTTCATTGGGACACACCTATAGCTGTTTGTTTCTGCCTTGTCTCTGCATTGGTTGCATTTCCACAGCAGAGTTAAGTCAGAGTTAAGCAAGAGAAAATATTTATCCCCTGGTCCCTCACTATGGTTTGGAAGCCAAATAGATGGCACATGAAAATGTGTCTGTGGTCAGACCTTGACTGGGATTAAGTGCTTAAGATGGCTTTACTCTCCTTTTGTTAGGAGCAAGGATGATGGAATAGAAAGGCATCTGTCTCTATGTAGATCATGCTCATGTGGTTTTCTTATATGGTCCTCTAGATCAGTATAGTCACTCTACCTCCTAGAGCTCAAATTTGGAAATTACCTGGCCTTCATAACTTTAAGATCTGGCACAAGCACAATGTCACCTTCTCCACATTCTTCTGGTTAAAGCAAGTCAAGAGTCAATGTAAGAAGGCATAGCAGAAGAGCATAACGATGGATCAAGTAGTAGTGCAGTGGTTGGCACTAAGTTGCTAAGCAAAGAAGGACCATTCAAACTCAATAACAACCTCACTGGAAAAAGGCATGCAATCAACTCCCATCTAGATTTCAACCTTAACAATACAACAGGACAATAGGACCCTGCCCTACAAGAGTATTATGATTTAGAATAAACTGAACTGCAAATACACACACACACACACACACACACACACCAGGAAGCCTGGTTCACTGGGAACCATTTTGGAGGAAAGAAGTTAGAAAATTGCAAATTGAAACCAGATATTTATAAATGTTGATTTTAAAAGGAAAGTTTTTTTTTCAAAAATAGAGAAATTTCCTCTGTTGTTAAGAACTCCTTTCTTAATACTTAAATAAAAATTGGCTCTATAAAATATATTAAAATTCAGAAAAATTGTTCATATATTTCATTCTCAAAGAAATACCAGAAAAGTACCAGTATCTAGATGAAAATTCTTAATAAAATGCAAGAAAGTTGTTTGCCACTTAAATAGGTAAGAGACTTAGAAGGAAATCACATTAAAAGAGAATGCATGATTCTTCAGAAAGAGGCATCTCTTTTCATATTAGTGCTTATGTGTAAACTTGTGTTTACTAATCCAGGTTGATTATGCATATCTTAGATCTGTGCAGCCTAACAAATGTTTTTTTTCTATTTAATATTAATACATGAAAACACATTTATAGGTATTTAAATTAAGGTTGATATTTTGTTTTCATCAACAATTATAAATTGTTAGTATGTCTCATTGAGAATAAAATAAGCTAGTTTTCAGGAAATTGACCATAGATTTTTCTCTCCTGGCATCTGTGGGAGTATTTGAACTTACAACATTTAGGATAGCAGTCAGGTATGTTATTCATTTGCAGTGTCCTGGGATTTAGTCAGTAAAGGGAATTACTTAAATTTCTCAGGCCAAAGACTCTATGTTAATTTTTTCTATGCACTCACATTTTAGAAGTCTTGCTTTCTATTGGTTATCCTTCAGTTTGCTTATCTATTTGAAGATAACAAAGAGAATGTCCACAGCAAAAGCTGCCTCTCCCCATGCCTGAAGTCCAAATCCTTGGTCTCAGTTATTCATTTTAGCATGATTGTCAACAATAATTAAAGGTACCCATCAATAAAAGTGAAGTGAACATTGTTTGGTGAGGACATCTTTCTTATGCAGGTAATAAAATCCCCTGGTGAAGGAGCCGAAGTTGTGTGGTGCAGTCAGCCATCATGTTCACCAGCTGTAAGGGAAAGGCTGGAACTCCCACACTGTCTTCCAAAGCAAGGACAGCCATCTAGAGAAGACATCTCCAGCCATGAAATGTTTGACTTGGAGGGCACCATGAGTGAGAACTACCTTTTTGGCAAATAGTGCACAATAAAGCAAAGTCCTGTAATCAGAACCACAGGTTGATGGTAGTCAGGACGGGAGGGAAGAGTTGAGGAGATGAAATAAATACGGGATTCTTAGCAAAGAAGAGAGGAGGTAAGCCTGGTTTGGTTATGATTGTCAGAAGATTGAAACCCAGTCCACTCTATTTTATTTTATAATCCCTCATCTCTATAGTCTCTCATGCAATCATTGCTCTCTTGATTGTATTTTTTAAATGAATCATTTTATTGGCGGCTCATACAACTCCCATCACAATCCATACAAACATCAATTGTATGAAGGCCACGTTTACACGCTTATGCCATCATCACTCTCAAAACATCCCCCCTCCCTCCAAGCCCCCAGTATCAGCTCCCTATAGTACCCTTCCTCCCCTCTTTCCCCTTGAACCCTTAGTAATTTACAAATTGTTATTTTTTCATACTTTACACTGTCCAATGTGTCCCAACACTCACTTCCCTGTTGTCCGTGTCCCAAAGAGGAGGCTACATGTAGATCCCTGAAGTTGCTTCTCCCTTTCTATTCCTCCATCCCTCCACCCTCCTGTTATTACCACTCCTATTACTAGTCTTGTTGGTCATCTATCCTAAGTTTCCCATGTTTCCAACTTCACTGTACATCTCCTGGTCTAGCTGGATTTATGTGGCAGAATTGGGGTCATGATAGTGGGTGGGTGGGAACTAGAGGAAGGTTGCATATTTCATTGCTACTACCCTGTATCTTAACTGGCTCATCTCTTCCTTGTAACCCCTCTTTGATTGTATTTTTAAAGAGACTCGGGATAACAAAATTCAAAATGTTTGGCCTTAAATAATGATGAAAGTTAGCTTCATCTTATTACAATACTTTCAGCACTGTTCCAGCTTTTTTTCACCTGTTAACTGTACATTTTCTATTGTGAGGCTCTTCCTTTATCTTTTAGAATAAGAGATGGGCAGGGAATTTCTCAGAGCAATAGAGCTTCCTGTGGTTCATTTAGAGATTTCGTTCTGTAATTTACATGGCTCAGAACAAATCAGCCAATTCACATTCTCAAAGGTGGAAACAATAGAACATATATCTAAGATTTAAAAGTTTTCTTCCTAATTTACTGCCTGAAAAAAAAAAAAACTAAGCACTTTATGAAGCTTTAGAAATACTTCCCCTACCCAGAAGCAAAATGCTAAAAAATTCCCTTATTGTACTACTTTGGGTTTAAATTTTTGATTGAAGAATTGTAAAAATTGCTAAAAAACAAATGTATGGGATGTTCTATATTTTATGTGGCAACCCCGATTTCCAGATTAATAAACTGGATTTTTAAAAATTTAGATACCATCTGGCTTGGCAGATAAAGTTTGTCCCCCTCAAAGAATAAAACAAGTGGGCCAACTTTGCTCAGTGGTTATGTCATGACTTCAGCCATAAAACAAGTATATATTATCAGAGAAAAGTAATATTGAGTAAAGTGTTGGACTTTTATATTTGTGAGTGTCAAAGTCAAAGTACCAGTAAATCTTTAACCTCAATACTTATAATACAAAAATCTGGGATAATACAAATATTGCCTTTAATAAAAAAATAAAATAAAATAATTAAATATTTTAAATATAATATTTAAAATTATATTTGCTATAGTAGCAAAATTATTTTAAACCTTAACTGATCAGTCACTTTTAAATGAAAGGATTGATGTTTCAATTGTGCCTTTCATGTAATTGACTTAAACAAAAGTAGCATGAATCAGAGGAAATTTAGAAGGAAATCAACTCATTTGTACAAAGTAGAGAGGACAGATTGCAATTTTCACTTTAAGAATAAAAGGGAAAGTTTTGCAATTTCCCCAATGTAACTTTATGTGAAATTAAGTAGCCTGGTCAAACCAGGGCTTAGTGATGGAAGAAATTTTGGAGGGCAGAAATTTTGGGGGAAAACATGGATTTTTTGAGAAAATTCAGCTTTAGTTTTCAAAAGGACAAAACGACTTTGGGCAATAAATGCAGAAATCTATTTTCACTCCACTAATTAGAAAACACAGTAGACGAGTCTTCAGTGAATATCTTTCATGTACTAGGCCTTTGCACCATAATATTATTACTTAATATAGTCCTAAAACCCTTTACTTGTTTCTCAGACATGCGTTATGAGAGATTAAGTCACTTTACCAGGCTAACTAAGATGTAGTTAATGGAATTGCATACTGAATCATGTTCTGCATGACCCAGAGAAACAGTTCTTCCAAATCCTTCCTTGCAGGAGCCAGAGTGGTAGAATGGACTCCATGGTTGGCTGTTAACCTAAGATCAGCCTCTCTGAGGGCGTGGGATGAGGCTCTCTGTTCAGCCTCTCTGAGGGGGAGGGATGGATGAGGCTCTCTGTTCCCAGAAAGATCTGCAGCCCTGGAAACCCACTGGAGCAGGACTCTTCTGTCCCATAGAATCACAATGAGTCAGTATTGACTCAATGGTAACTAGTGAGAATCATTCAAGGAGATTTCTCTCTAGTTCAATTCCTTCCCCAAGGCTTCTCTTGTTCTCTATAAATCTTAATGCGTGTGAATCAAATAGATATATGTGATAATTTATTACAGAAATAATTCTCAGACATCAAAGTTTCAGGTAACTTAGATGTATGTGGAAAATGGAGGGCAAAATATAAGGTCATATGCAAGGATGATGAAGATCAAGTCATCAGTATGTGATAACTCTTGTCTAAACTTCTTTTCTATTACCTGTGTCCAGATATTTTGTAAGTTTTCTGAATTTACACATTTTGATAGGATTTTGAAAAACATATAGGCTAAAATATGTAGAACAATAAAATTAATCTCTATGGTTAATGTAGCCTAAATCAAGAAGTGAAATATTGCAATTCGAATGGAAACTCACTGTGTGCTTTATTCATATTTTCTTTCCTGCCAACTCGGTTCCCGAAGAAGCAGAAGAAGTCACACATTAAATCTAGTATTCACTTATGGCTTTCTTGTTTTATGCTCATGGTTGAATTCCTAATTTCTCTTTGTTCACTTTTGTGATGTTTTCAATATCATCATATATAGTATTGAATAATTGATTTACTGTTCTAAAATAATGTTCATGACCTATGTGTATTTATTCAGCTTCCTTTCACAGCTACATATTGTGCTTTGTATGAATGTATCATGCCCCCTTTTATAAAATTTGTGATGTTCATAATTTTATTACTGCAAAAAATAGTGTCATGAATGATCTCAAATATGTCTCCCAGGACAAATGTACAATCTGCCCTTGCAGGCTGGAGTCATAGGAATACCATGGGTGAATTCATACTATCAGGCATTGGTAAGGTGTTCTCCAAAGTAGCTGTGTACCCCTTCACCCCACCTATTCACAACAGAAAGTTGAAAATAAATACTTGAAAACTTTCACCTAGGGTGCGGTCATTAGTCTCTTCCCATCTGGAGCACAAAAGGGCTATACATATCTAAAACACACGGACACAAAGAGTCTACAGGACTAGCAACCAGGTGAGTCTCACCTTCCTGGACTCTGAAACTAGAAAAACTAGATGGTGTCCACTGCTCTGAAAGAGGTCACATTGGAAGGTCTTAGCTAGCATGACCATAGCATGACCAAAATATAGACCATAACCCAAAGTCATCCAAAAGATCAGACTTACTGGCCATAGAGACTGATGGAATCCCCAGAACTGTGGTCCCTTATTATCCATCAAGTATGGAAATGAGCTCATTAGTGGTTCTGACTTCAGCAAACAATATACAGATCAATACAAGGGATAAAAACAGTAAGGAGGCCAGAACTTCTGAGAATGCTCAACTCTATGAAATCAAACACAGTACTTACTTGAGAACAAAATTCAGAAGGATTAGAAAGAAAAAGAAATGGAAATGGGAAACACAAGGAGGAAATGAGTTATGTCCTGTTACTTTGTAGGGATTGCAAGGAAGGAGATAAGATCAAAGCAATTGTGGAATGGAATACTGATCTGTTCTATAAAACTTTATTCTTGAGGTATGGGTGTTGTTGACTGTGGGGGGAAAGCTGTTACTCCTTTTGGGAACAGGATCAGACCATTACTTTCCATGGCTCATGGTTCGTGGTAGAGAATTGAAGGCTCACTCATGAGAGCTTTTGAAAGAATAGTTGGTCTGTCTCTTTGTCTGATAGAAACAGACACCTGCCTCCTATTCCCTGACTAAAGCAGCAGTCTGCAAACTTATCAGTTACTTAATGTTTCCAGTTTCATTCTTCCCTCCCACTTTTGAATAACTTGGCTGATATATATATACTTCTTTGCGAACTTTCAAATTGTGAATTGTCCTTTTGGGCAATCCTGCCATGAGATGCAGACTACTTGACAGGAAGAGTATTTGACCCTGCCCCTAATGAATTTGGGGACTCAGAAATGTCTATTATGCAGAAACCCCCACACTTTAACTGTATCTGTCCTTTTTCTTATCTGCAACTTTTCTGATTAAAGATCATACCCCATTGAAACTCAATTGTAATGTAAGATAATAATAGGCCTTTGTAATCAGCTTATAGTTGACATTATGCACTCAAGGAAAGACTACCAGTTCTATGCTATCTTCAAAAATGTTCCCATGCTTGGGCCCCTTAGTTCAGCCATTATGTCAACATGTTTCCTTAAAAAATCTTCCTCTCTTTCTCTGGCCCTCTACTTTGCCAAACCTCTTCCAGGTCCTGATCTCTTCTGACAATATTTTCAAAGTATGTCAGACTAAGTCTCGCCATTGCTGCCTCTTAGAAACACACTGTTCTTACTTATTCCAAAGCGGAGGAGTTTGTACTGTTAGCAGTCCACGGCACTTTCAATATTCTTGCCCTGGTACCACAATTCTAGTGCACTGATTCTTCTCTGGTCTTCTTGATTCAATGCCCAAATTTCACCTGCACATGAGGAGACTAGAAATACCATACCATCATTTCTTTTAAAGTAACAGGCTTGCTTTCCACTACTCTAAAGAGTCTGGCGCGGGGGATTTACCCAATGGAACCCATCTTTAGGTCTCTTGACTACTGCCGAGTGACAAGGGGGAGTAATTATGACACTTTACACTCATTTTCACTCTAAGACTCTTTATGAAATTCAGTAATATAACTAGTAAAATATAGTTGAGTATAAAATTTCCAATTTTAGCTTTAGTTTACATGACCTAAAAGTGATTAATTTTTCAAAGGTGATCAGTTTTCCCAAGAAAGGTGTTCCAACAGAATTCTCAAATTATACAGCAGTATCATTAATATCTCATGCAAAAAATGTTGCTGAAGATAATCCAAACATGATTGCAGCTGTTTCTTGACAGGGAGCTTCCTGTGGTTCAGGCTGGATTCAGAAGAAGACATGCAACAAAGGTGTCATTGCTGAAATCAGAGGGAACTTGGAGCCATTTTGGATCTTGGATGAAGGCCAGATTACAAGAAAGATTTATTAATGTTTTATTGAGTGTGCAACGATATTCAACTATGTAGGTTAAAAGAAACTGTGATTAGACACTAAAAGAATAGAAATTCCAAAATTCTTCCATGTGCTCATGCAGAACTTGAACATGGATCAACAGGAAGTTGTGTAAACATAACAAGGGAATAGTTGCTGGTTTAAAAATCTGGAAATGTGTGAATCAAGTTTGTATCCTCTCACCATACTTACTCTATGGGTACACTGAGCAAATAATCAGAGATGAAGAAGAAGGTGGCATCAGGATTGGAGGAAAACTTATTAACCCCCTTCAATATACAGGTGACACAACTTTGCACACTAAAAAGTGAAAAGATTTAAAACACTTCCTTATGAAGATCAAGGATTGCAGTCTTCAGTATGGGTTATTACTCTATGCGCAGAAGACCAAAATCATCACAACTGGACCAATAGATAGCATCTTGCTAAGTGGAGAAAAGGTTGAAATTGTCTGGAGGTTGTCTTGCTTGGATCAATAATTAATGCTCGTGGATGCAGTAGTCAAGAATCAAAAGAAACATTATATCAGATGAACTTGCAGCACAAGACCTCTTTAAGGCATTGAAAGAAAGAATACATCATGTCTGATATTAATGTCATTTCCTTCTATCAGCCTGGATGAAGTTCACTGCATATAGTGGGATGCAAAGAGACATGGTCATTGTGTTAAGAGAATATCTAAATACAATATATTTTTAATTCAGACTGGTAGTGATAATAGTGTAAAGACTACACATTATAGGAAAAGGTAATTGCTCCATGTACACAAAACAACACACACACATAAACATATTCAAAACAAGCTAAAATGAATACTCATACAGTTAAAGCCCTCATTTTTAGCGAGTTATGTTGTTGTTACTTGTATTTATAACTAACCACCTTTCTCCACTCCCCACTGCATATTGCCTTTGTCCTCAGCAACACAATCAGCTTCCTTGGATCTTTGCCTGACAGTTGATTCTTAAATGGTTTGAGACAATTGTAGTCTCAGGATCTTGTAGTCATCCATTTAATCACGAGATATGGTATTACTTAACAACAAAGAACCCCAAAACTGAAAACAAGCCACTTTCATGAAGATGGTTCCAACTTATAGTGACCTTTTCGGACAGAGAAGAATTTCCTTGTGAATTTCCTAGGCTGTCAATCTTTACAGCAGTAAAAGCCTCATCTTTCTCACCAGCAGTAGCAAGTGGTTTTGAACTGATGACATTACAATCAACTCTAAACCAACTCTTTTCCAGAGTTTTATCTCCATTGTGTAATCAGGATCCCCTACATACTCAGGACCAACCACACCAGTTAGCATAATAACCACCTTCTCTGCGTGTTGACTCAGAAGTGGAGGGAACTCGATGTATGTGAGTAACAGTCAACTGACTTATCAACAGGATAAATACCTGCAAGACTGCTAGAGCAGCATTTTTCTAGTGGGTCACTCAAAGTGGCAGTAGAGAGTGATGCAACTTACATTTCTGTCCCTGGACTTCTGAACCTTTGGATCTTATGGAGGAAACAGTACAATATAATGAAATCTGGATTTAAGTATACATAGACTTCTGGAGAGAACCTCTTCAGCCTATCAAGGTATTGCCACCTAGCTGGTACCACAGTTGAATCTTTGAAAGGTCATTTGATGGTTCTATCTAGTCAACAGTCTCAGTATAATGGAAAATGTGTGAGGGCAAGTGAATTTAGTAATTGTGGACTTACCATGTCACTTTATTGTTATAAAGTGAGATAGTCAGCAGAGGCAGTGTTGTGTGGAATATTATAATAATGAATAAGGGGTCCTATAAACCCCTACTGGTCATTTTGGATGCAGCATTGAGTACAGATTCAAATCAATATTCAGAATTAACAATAGTGCATGAAGAACACAGTATTGTGCCTTTAATCATGGAAACAGTCCAAATATAATCTACCTGCAATCACCTAGCTACTGAAAGACCCCAGGAAATGACACCATTTTGAAAATCCAATGCTGGCCTCTGCTACTTGCCTCGTGGACACTCAGCAGTAGAAATAACCACGTCAATTTTGTTTGCTGACCCATCGATAGCCTCCTTAGAGCTACTGCAGCCACTCTTCTCGTGAACCCTTTAAGGGTATGAGAACTGGGGCCCCTTCATCTTATAAGTTATGCCTTCATGAACTGCTTGAAACTGATCTTGTTTGAACTACTTCTGTTTGTGAAAAACACTGCTACTCTCCATGACCAGATGTATTGCTTGTGGGGGAAAAAATAACCTAGCTGGCGATGAAAAGCCTAAGTAATACTTTGATGGACCAAGGTGAAGCTTGCAGCTTCTACAACCAAAAGTAAAGAGTTGATTTTATAAAGAACTATAGTTATTTAGTGTATGCAGTAAAGGATGGCAGATCTGTATTTTCCACTAAATTTGAAGCACCTGTAGATGTGTTAGGTCATATGGAAAAAGTGGCAGAGACGTGTGCACAGCAATCAGGGTCTCTTGTGATCCTGCTCTCATTTTAAGCTATGGGGCAGGCTCAAAATTCCAGCAAACTTGAGTCCAAAAGTCAAGCATTCAGAACTCTGGAAACTTAGAAAAACTTTGCATGTTATGATATTGAGGAACAATCTTTCTCTTCAGAGGAAACATTGGTTTTTGCTCTTCTGATACATTACTGGATGAAGCCCTTCACATTGGGTTGTAATTCAATTTCTATTTAATCAGTAAGTAAAATTCACTTCCATCACTCTATTTGAGTGACTAGTATAGTTTTAATTTTTGTTTTGTTTTTACTTTTGTATCATCTAGTATCCTTTATTGAGTTACTATTTGATTATCTATGAGGTTGATTTCAATAATGTGTTCTCATTCAGATATCTGAGATAAAATAATGAAAAATACATTTTTGAAATCTTCTTCCTAAATGATGTCACCTTTAGATTGAATATGCGTTCATTCTGTGATATAATTTTAATCCACAATTTTTCACTCTTTAATATATTCATTGCCTTCTTCATTCCTTTAATTCTCCAATCCTCTTTGGACTAATTGAAATATGCTCACTAGTATTTGACTTTGTGATGCAATCATGGTAATAAATTTCTCTGTGTTCCTCACTGCTCAAAAATATTTAAAATTAACTTTTGCACATAAAAATTTAAAAACTGCCTGACACAATATTATATTTTGGCATTATATATTTTTGGAGCACAGTGGAGCTACTAATGATTTGACACAGAGAATTGCTATATATAGCTAGTACTGTGCTCAGTTTTCTCCTGTGGAATGACTTTACATTTTGTCTAGGTGTTCAGACATCTATGTACTTTTCAGACAATAAGATGCAACTTCCTCCCCGCCCCCCCCCCAAAAAAAAAAAGTAGAGAGAAATGAGAGTGGGTCTTCTGGTGCAATGGTGTGGTACCTCAGAACATTTTAATATAATACTAGTATTATTTGATTCAGGATATTTTTTTCTGGTTTTCCTGCTCTATAAACTGAATGTTTTACGGTCAGGTGTGTTTTAAGGTACAAAACATATGATATTTCTTTGTCTTGGCTATCCAATCACTAGACTCTGACATTTGTCAGGTTTGAAAAGATTGAGCCTATTTTCGCTTTGTGCAGTTCAATATTTTATATATGTCAGAAAATTTTTCTTGAATTATCTTCAAATACTTGTTTTGCTGCATCGTTTTAACTATAGGCCTTGCTTTGGCTCTTTCTGGGAAGCATCTTGATGAATTGTTTCTCACAGCTCCTGAACCAACACTGGAGACATTTCTGAACTTTGGAACTCTTGTTTCAGCTTTGGGAACTTTTCTCTATGCAATATTTTGGAAATACTTATATCTCTTTCATACCCAGTTTGTCAGATAATGTGAGCCTGAGGCTGTCTGGAGTACAGAAGGAGTCGACACAGAAGAAAATGGAACACCAAGAACCCGGTGACATGTTTAAGGTCCTGATCCAAATTATGCCTGGAACCAGAATAACCTTGACATATTCAGGATGACTGGTAAATTAGTTCTCTTTTTGTCTTAAGTCCATTTGAGTTAGGTGTTTTCTCACTCTCTTAATTAAAACCTTTCATCAAATAGATTTGATCACTGTCTTCTGAGATTTTCACATAAAGGATTTATTAAACTCAGTCTCCTTTCCCCCATGTTATGGAAGACTAATTAATTCAATACAATTCTACTAAGACAGATGTGCCATTATGTACTTTTATATGATCCACGGATATTCTCTCAGAACATTCAGCACACTGATAATTGCTTGTTCACTGTCTATCTTTCCTTCTATTTCTGTGCATTCTCGAAAAGCCATATTTTGTCTGCTTTCTGTTATACTCAATATATAGAACCCGTGAAAATATATTAATGATTACAAATATGTTACTGCCTATAAATTCTAATTGATACCAACCCCTTCTGCTATAAAGATGAACTGCCTCTACAGAGGTTGCTGGTTATATAAAAACTTATTGACAAACCTCTTCAGTGGTGACACTGGGTGGTTTCTAACCGCAAATGTCTGGGATCGTGGTTTCCTATGGCATTTTGTGGAGTCATTTCAGCACCTGGTGCTCCTGTGAGACAAAGTCTAGTGGCCTCACATGGTTCCTAGGTTGCAATCTTTATGGGAGCAGGAGACCAGGTCATTTTCCACTGGGAAAATGATTGTTTTCTGCTTTGGATTTATTGGGGTTGAGAGTCCATCCCATATCTACAGCACCACCAGGGTGATTTTTAGCTTTGAGGTCAACACAAAACCATTTGAGGTACCTGGGCCCTTCAATAGCAATTATTTAAAAACAAATACGACAGGATATATAATCTTAAAATGAAGAAGATAGGTCTGCTTTGAAAATGTATATAGAAACACTTAAATATTGCTCCCACATTAAGCTGCTTTTTTGTTCGACCCTTTTGCTATCCATGGGACATAGCTGTCCACTTCTCCTATATGATGGAAACAGTCCCATTTTCAGTCCAGGCTTTTTATGCTGGGCTCTCTGTAGCACTGAGGACCTGAAAAAAAAAAGCCTCATCCACCAACCCCCGAATCTGAGACTCCTTGGAATACCTATGTGCCCCTGACTGTATCAAAACCATTGCTAACTCCATGTTTGGTTTTTTTCCCTCCATTTTAATTCAAAATGTTTCCATACCCTGAAATGCTTTATTTCAACCACAATAAATCCAAAGCTGAACACAATCTGGTCTTAAAAGGGTTAAACCAAAAAAATTAAAAAATAATTTTAAAAAAAGGTTAAACCAATTTGAAAATAGGGCAAAGAATGCAGAGTCCAACCATTTCAGCTCTCTACCTATTCACTGTGAGGTTTGTGAAAAATGCCTGTCAGTACTCAACTCATGAAATCCAAATTATTTCTACTCTAAAAATAAATAAAACATTGAATGTTAAACTCCTGAAAGACTCATGCTTACCACAAAATTTTAAGTCCTCAATTCTCTTTGAAATTCCTTAGAGAAATTTTTATTTAGATGGTGGTGCCCTTTTCTCTTTTCCTACAGTTATTAATTACTAGGTTTTTTTCTCATCTCACCTTCCCTCTTGGCAAAATCTGATCATCCCTCCTCTTACGCCCGTAGAATAATGATCTCTTTGAAGCATGCTTTTGCACCTATCAGACTCAAATTTCTTTCTAGTCTCTTCTCATTTATTCCATTTACTTAGGAAAGTACTGATAAGAAAAGTCTCCAAAAATTATTTCACTTTGATTCATTGAGCCCAAATACTATCTCCTTGGTTTCAAGAAGAAATCTTCATCCAAAGAGTTCCTTTGATATCCAATTTTTGAGTTAAAGATTGATGTCTATTAGGAGAAATAGTAATGTTTAACTATGGGACTTTGAGAGCTGGTCAGCTACTTCATCCTCCAAGACATTTCTTTTTCACTCCAATAAAGATAAAAGTAGAAATAATAAGATGAAGGAAATAAATCCTTATGAAATAGTTTCAATAAGGTAACTTTAGGGAGAAGACAGCTCAGCTGCATGTCACTTTCTCACCCAGGTTTTCTCCCAATTCTGGTTCACAGACATGATAATTAATTCCCTCAAGGAGGCATCTCTACCATTTGCTACAGATTGCTCTCTGAATTTTCAAAAAACCCTTCACTTCCATCCTTTCAAGACTGCAAAGAAAGCAGAATTGGTTTGAAAGAAATCAGATGACATGAAAGTCTTGGGAATGTGATGCAGTCATCATTCCTTTTAGCACATTGTTGACTGTTCAGTAAAACTTGCAGGAGGTAGAAGGTGACGTTTCCTGCCCTCCATAGTTAAAGTAGAATGATTTGCAGAATCTACTGGAGAGATATAATGAAAAGCCGTGAGCATTGTGGTTTGATTAGGAACATATCAAGTACTGATAGCAATGTCTGAACAATAAGATCACCATCTTTATTCTCAGCCCAACAGGAAGAAAAAGTCAATTAACATATTCTGCACCAGAAGTACCATACTAGGCAGTTAGTTAAAGGATATGCTCAAATATTACTTTATAATTCACTAAATTGCCCTTCCACCAAGCTTATGTCCTCGTTACCATATCTGCAGGAGTGGGATTAAAAGCTCCCCCTCCCTGCCCAGAATGAAGCAGAAGCACTCATTGTGGGATCCAGAATGTCACATTTATACTTTACTATTTTCATACTTACACTTAAATAAAGTATATCTTATATTCTATGTACCTATGTTCTGTGCACCTATCAGACTCAAATTTCTTTCTAGTCTCTTCTCATTTATTCCATTTACTTAGGAAAGTACTGATAAGAAAAGTCTCCAAAAATTATTTCACTTTGATTCATTGAGCCCAAATACTATCTCCTTGGTTTCAAGAAGAAATCTTCATCCAAAGAGTTCCCTTGATATCCAATTTTTGAGTTAAAGATTGTTGTGCACAGAACTTTTGAAAATAAACAATGCAAGTAGGATGAATGATGGAAGGAAGGAAGCGAAAAATAGAGGGAAACAGAAAACAAGACAGAAAAAGAATGGAAAAGAGGTATTTGAAAGGAGAGATAAATGAATGAATAGTTCAAGTTTAATCCAAGAAACATGGGTGAAAAAAATTTCAGGCAGAGCTGCTGTTCTCTGTATTTTCTTTTTAACCAAGGCTAAGTGGCTTTTTTTTGTGTGTGTGTCTTCTATATAATCATTTAGAAAAATGTCAGAACTCTCCCTGTCATTATCTGACCTTTACAGATTCTTAATGAAGGACTGAACATAGTTCTCTTCCTGCCTATTTCTCTCTGTTGTTCTGTGTCTTATGTTAGACAGACTGAGTTATGCGAGAAGAGATAATACAGGAAATTAAGAGAGCGGATCTCTGTTCCTGGCAAATGAATAACCTTTCTGTATTTCTGTTTCTTCATATGAAAATGTCAATGATAATATAAGTCAAGAAGTTTCCTTGCAGAAGATTTTTGTCCTCCTCTGCCTCCAATGTGCACCCACTAAACCAAAGCTCAGGGTGAGTTTGGGGTTCTTGCTTGCCTCACTACAGTCATCTCAGCTACCCAATCGACCCCCCTCTTCCCATGTTACGCGTGCAAGTATTTAGTGTCTTTCATAGTAAATCTCAAACAAACTTCATTAATGGCTGCAAAGATGAATAATGATATACTATTATGTTCATTTGTATACCAGATTCATGAGATGATGCAGTAAAAGGTCTACTACTTCAAGTGTATTTGGACACTTTCTCAGAGTTTCAATTTATACTTTAACGCTGAATTAAAAGTGTCTAGCCCTCCCAAACTCTTTGGAAAAACATGCACAACTCTGTTCAGTCTGCTTAATATAGAGAAAACAATGATTATGGTGTGAGATAAGCTATGGTTTGTTCCCTAATGCTTTAGAATATCTACTTTTAGATCAAGCGATGTCTCCAAATATCTGAAAATAAGAATGAATGATATATGTAGTTATAATCTACTTAAATGTTTTTTGAATGCACTATGAGTCTAGCAGGGACTTGTCAATGTTTCAGAGTTATTCATAAAGTTTTCAGTGGCCAATTCCTCAGAAGTGGACAGTCTATTCCTTCTTAGTCTGACTTTTGAATTAACTTACTGAGACCCGTACAAATGGAAGAAAGGACTGGTACATGGTTTTAAATAACGAAAGGTGTGCCTCAAGCTTGTGTCTTCTCACTGTGCTTACAATTAGTTCACACTATAAACTGAGCTGGTAATCTAAGAAACTGAAAAGGAATGCAGTATCAGGATTCGAGAATAGCCTGCAACATGAAAACGACACAATGCTGCTTCTTGAAAGCCTGCAGGATTTAAAGCACTTGCTTATGAAGCTCCAGTATGGCCGAATGGATTGCAATTCAAAGAATAGTCAACTGGTATTGTTACAAGAAATATCACAACACAGAGAGAAAAGTCTGAAATTGTCAAGGAGTTCATTTTCTTAGACCCACAATCAGGGAAGCAAGCAGGAAACCAAATGCCATATTTTATCTGCAGATCTGTGGCAAATGACCAGTTTTAAATGTAAAAAGTAAAGCTCTTTTGAAGATTCATGCATGCCTGAGTGAATCCATGGTAATTTTAATAACTTCCTCTGTGTGGGAAGAACACTGTGTTTGGTAGAGTAGACGGTCAGAGAAAAAGATGGAGTACTCAAGGAAATTGACACACGCAGTGGTTGAAACAAAGGATTCAACCTATGAACCACTTAGGTTCACTGTGAGTTAGGGTCCGTTGGACAGCTCTTGACAGCAGCAACTAGAAGAAAATATGTCATGGTTTGGGTTAAAAATAGAAAAGGACTGTTTTTTGTTTGTTTTGTTTTGGGGCATCACTGCCCTCTGGCGGTGGGAGTAGGAGTCCCAGCCTTGCTGCTGGATTTGAACCTCCAACCCAGTGGGCCGCAGTCCCGTGCACAACCTCTACATCACCGGGGCTCAGCCCTGGGAAGGACTGTTTTAATTATAAAACCAAAGACCATTAAGAAAGGAATAGACATAGGTATATCACTTTTTTAACTTAAGAGTAAACTTCTATGATTACATTTTAAAATGCCCAAACTGTAGATCTCCAGATGGCAAATGCATTCTCTCAGTAAATATTTGCTGGATGCCTATACTTTGCTGGGCATTAGTGAAGAAATGAAAGAAAATGACATTTAAATTATCCTCAAGACACTTGAGTCTGAGCTGTAGACATAGACTTTATTTTTACATGACAACATTATAAACCTGCACAAATTATATTGAAAAGCAAAGGTTTTTATGTGTTAGCTTAAAGGCCAATCACAGCAATAAAAATTTATAGGTCAGATGTAAAATAAAAGACTAAGGTAAATAATACATAAAGAACACCCATTATCAATAAGAAAAAAATGGAGATCGCAATAGGGAAATGAATAGGCAGTCAAAATATATGCATTAGACAGATGATAAATCAAGATGACTTAACCCTAAAATAAAATCCCTGTATGACACTCCCAACTCACATTAATAGAAAATTTGTTTATTTTTATACTCCTTGCTAAAAGTAGAAAAAGTTTAATGTAGGAGAAAATTGTTTGATTAAAAAGTGTGTTTCAGGCACTGTGTTGTCTGCATGCCTAGCCATGTCTTCTCCCGGAAATTCCTTGCACCTCTTCAGCTCAAAGGTGAGCCCCGGGGCCTGTTGCTGCTCTCACCATGAAGAAGTGAATGCTATTCAGGAAGAGAGTGGCTGCAGCTGGTGCACAAAACGCCAGGGCTTCCTCCTTGGCTTAAGCGCTCCCAAGATGAACAAGCAGCCAGACTGTAACCTGAAGAAAACTGTGAACAAAGGAGAACCCGTCATGGCCACGCATCCCAAATACTTCTCCATCCCGCAAGGTTTCAGGAAGACTCTGGTCCTCTTCATGCAGGGGGAAGAGTAAACGAGCAATGATACCAGCAGTAAGAAATAGTCCCAGTGATGACTGCAAAGAAATTTGAAAATCATGAAAGTTTCTACAAACTTTTTGAAGCCCCCTTGTATATCTAT
The DNA here is from genome assembly GCA_004026705.1 of Nesogale talazaci. Lineage (NCBI taxonomy): Eukaryota > Metazoa > Chordata > Mammalia > Afrosoricida > Tenrecidae > Nesogale > Nesogale talazaci. The sequence goes on from PVJH01022663.1 coordinate 25,635, forward strand.
CACACAATGTATGCCTATCCAGTTATTTGCAAGTTTAAGCCATAATGACAGCAATTACAGGAATCTGTTTGTAAGCTAACATTCCATGTTTCATGTAGTTTTTCCATCACTCCTATACTCCACCCCACACTTTCTGTATACTGAACCTGGGAACCACTAATAAACTTTGATATCCATTTTTAAAAAAATGTGTTTCAGAGTGAGAGGAATTTTTAAAAGTGGTTTATTGCTTTAGCTGTTTGAGTCTTTGTTATTTCTTATGACAAATTGTCAATAGGTATTGAAATATATATGAGTTAAAGTTCATGAGAACAGCCATCACAGAAAAAAGTGCATATATTGGCAGGCAGTAAGGGATTATATATTATAGCATGTTTGTGTTCATACAATAAGAAAGGAAAATATTGAAAAGTATCCTTTTGACAAGATTTTAAGTATACTGTTCTGGCAACTAGGATATTTTATCTGAGAACATCAGAATATCCAATATACAAACATTTTTTTAAAAGTTACTGAATCTTCAGTTCATTCATAAATTAGCTATTTCAAAAACAACCTGTTGAAACATGTCTTTGGTGAGGGATGGTAGCAGACAGTTCACTTCATCTTTCTTAGTAGGTTCCTTAACATTTTCTTTCCTTATTAGGAAAAAAAAATTTTAAATGACTTTGAAGGGGATCTCCTTGGCCAGTTGAATTCAAGGCAGAAAGATGATCTCAGAATGTTGTGGGGCTGTCTTTTGAGATGCCAAATCATAATAGACTTACTCCGGGCAAACAGGATGATCACAGATGCTTATTAGAAGCATTATGAAAATTGAAATCTGCATGGGTGGGTTAAAGACTATGAAAGTTATACCCAGGATTGTTTGTTTTGCCTGCCATGACTACACATCTGCTCATCGCTCAAGGTTACAGAGGATGCTCTCAGAGAAGTCCATTTGTAATTCTCTTCAGCCTACCACCACACCCTTGCTCCTTCAGATGCCTTTTTGTTCCCCAAACTCCAAAAGCATTTCAAAGGAGCACATTCTGAGTCCCCTGACGACGTCCCAGCTGCCTTTTCAGCATCAAACAGGGAGGCATTCTTTAGATGAAAGGTTAGAGAAGCTGGAAATAGCACCTTTAAACTCAGGTGGAGGATATGTGTAGAGACGGTTGTTTCACGTGTTGGTATTTTAAACCAATGTTTAAGAAAGTGTCTTTGACTTTTTAGTAGTACTTTTGGATTACTCTTGTATAACAAGACATGAGAAAAAAATGTGTACTTCTTGCATGTGGTTATCTGGATTTATGCATGCAAATTCAATAGACTGTAAGTCAAATTCAATAGACTGCTACATCGAATGGGTAGCATCTAAGGTGATAAACAGGGATATTTTAATGTTACCTACAATTTTTAACTTTGCTTATAGTGAGGCTTTAAGAATGCATTGTGTGACTCAAGTTAAAAAGATATTTTTAAAGTATGTTTAGTGATGTCTGACAATTAGTATGTCCATACTTACCCTCATGCCTTGTTCTATCATATGATAATGAACATTAACTTGTCTATTGTTAAATATTTCATTTTCCAATATGTAGTAAATTATTTGCTTCATTGTTAAACCTTTAGTATCTCCAAATTTCTGTTTTAATTTTCTTTTTCATGGGACTCTTCTTACTGTTACAAGCATAAGGTGGACAACAGGAGTTGACATTCAGATTTAATTAAAAACCCTTTTATTGAAAGTGCTAAAGGACACAAAATTACTTGGGTGCATGCAGACACAGAATTTAAAAGTTCACCTTGTTTTTGAGGTTTTGTGTCATATTGTCTGTGAAATGACACTGAGGTGTCCAGAACTCCTCTAGCTTCACAAGAGAACACGATCATTGTACTCTTCACCATTCCAACACTGATTGCCATGAGGCAGAATGGTTTCATCGAGGACAAAATAAAAAGTGCTAAACTATATTTTAGAACTCAGCCTGTGTCTGCTGAAATAAAAATTTACATATAATGTCTCCATTTTGTGATTGAATCTGAAACCTGGAAAGATTCATATTCTCAGATTCCTGAAAAATGTAGTGTTATCGGAAAAGATACATAACATAAAGAATAATATGAAATGTCTTTGTGCTCTAAAAAAATGTTTACCATAGACAGAGGGTGTTGTTATTCTGAACTTTATGGTAAAAAAGATTATATTTAAGATTTTCCTGAAGATCATCCAGCACTTGCAGCAGTCTGTTGATAGGAAGCTACCAGAGGTTCAGACTGGATTTAAAAGATAATGTGAGATATAGGAGTACATGGCTGATGTCAGACAGTTCTTGGCCCAAAGCAGAAAATACCAGAAAGATATTTACTTGTATTTGTATTGCTTATGCAAAGCCTTTGACTGTGTGAGCCATGATAACTTGTCTATAACTTTGAGAAGAATAGGAATTCCAGAACACTTCATTGGGCTCACACGGACCTTGGACCTGGATCAAGAGGAAGTAGTGTCAACAGACAAAGGAACATTTATGGTTTAAAAGTAGAAAAAGTAGGCATCAGAGTTGTATTCCCTCACTATATTTATTGTCTTTATTCAGAGGACATCATCAGAGAAGCTGAATTATATGTGAGGAATTCGGCATCATGCTTGGAGTAAGGCTTACTCCTTAAAAGAGTGGTTATATGCAGTTTGATATGCAGATGATAAAACTTCTCCTGCTGAAAGTAAGGAGACTTGAAAACTTTGCTTCTTGAAGCACTTGCTGATTGTTGTATGGATTCCAGCTTCTTATATGAACTGAAACTCCATGCAAAGAAGATCAGAATCATCACGACTGATCAATAGGGCATTACCATTTGTGAAAAACTTAAAAGTTTCGAAGAATGTCAGATTGTTTAGATCCACAATGAATGCTTATGGAAACAGCAGTAAAGAGATAAAAAGAAGCATCGCATTAGGCAGATATGCTGCACAAGAACGATTTAGAGCACTGAAAAGAAGGAATGATTCTTTGAGGACTAAGTGTGCCTGACCCAAGCCAACATCCATTCATTTGTCTATATGCATGTGAAAGTTGGACACTGAATATGGAAAACCAAAGAAGAGTCAATCCATTTGAGCTGTGGTCCTGGACATGTATAATGCAAATAATATGAAATCCTGAAAGCAAGAATTGATCTGCCTTGGAAGAAGTAAGGCCAGAGCACTCTTTAGAGATAAATGTTTAGTGATAAATGTCCAACATATGTTGGACATGCTGTCAGCAGACACCAGACTCTGAAGAAGCACATGATGCTTGATAAAGAAGAAAGACAGGTAGAGGAGAAAGACATAGAAAGGAAGAATAGACCCTTAAGCACATCGATTCATAAGTGGTTATAACAATGGACTCATGCATGAGAGCACCAGTGAGAATGGCCCAGGATTGGGCAGTGTGTTGCCTTGTTGTGCAAAGGGTCAGAACCCACTTGATGGCACCTGACAACAATAAGTTTTGGAAAAGCGTCCTCATGTACATGAGGTGGTTGCAAATAGTATGGCTTTGGCTAAGAGCACCTTAGTTACCAAAGTGGCATCCTTTGCTTTTGAAAATTATAAGGAGGTCTCCTGAAGAAATTTTTCACAATGATATGTGTTGTTTGGTTTCTTATGGACACTGACTCTTGGCTCAAGACAATGAACTGGCTGGCAACTTCAATTTCTTCTGAAAACCTGAAACAAACCAACACAAAAGCAAACAAAAATTGCTCTCTATGAGCTTTATCCCATGCTGTCATAAGTCAATCCTGATTTAAGTTGAATACCTTATTTTTCTTTGTTCTCTTTATTATTGTTTTATTAGTAGTACTTATTATACATCTGATCACAGTCTGCCTTTGGACATTGGGATGAGAATGGCAATATCAGCAAACTGTACACTACAACATCTTATGAATTCAGCATCATAACCATAAGAGGTACAAAAATAAAAAAGGGCAGTCATAAGTTTGGATGGCTGGAACACAGATCATTCATTATATGTTAGGCTACTTTAATTAGAATATGCTTATTAAAGAAAGTGAAAAATCCTTGAGAAGGAAATTTAAAAGGCCTCTAAAGAACCCAGCACACTAAAATAAGTGGAGCACACATCATATGTTTTATATTGGTAGTGCTGGTGGTGGTATAAGTCAATTGAGTGGATTCTGACTCAGATAGACCCTCTGTACAGCCAAAGAAAACACTGCCCCGTCTTATATTACCTTCACTACAGGCTCAAGCCTATTTTTTCTAGCCACTGTGTGAAATCATCTTCTAGAGAGTCTTCTTTTTATGCTGCCCTTCCATTTGCCCAAGCACGGCATACTATTACGGCAATTCTTGAAACAGCGGTCCTCAACCTGTGGGTCAAGACCCCTATGAAGGTCAAACAAGAGTTTCAAAGCTGTTGGCTGCTGAATCACAGTAGCAAACTGACAGTGATGAAGTAGCACGAAAATAATTTTATGGTTGGGGGGGGTGTTCAACACAATAGGAAGAACTATATTAAAGGGTCATGACATTAGAAAGGTTGAGAACCACTGTCTTGAAATATAAAAGTGATAAAATTATAAAGTGACAAAGAGTTAATAAGACAGCATTAAAATGTTGACACTCTCCTTGCTTTAGTTTTTCTATTTTTATTTTTACAATTATACAATATCCTTCTAAAGTTCAGTGTAAGAAGAGCAAACCTAGCTGGGAGGTGGGCTTAGCCTTACCACATAAGAGAAAACCCTCCAAATGATACAGCCTTATAGAAAGAGCAAAATGAAAACTGAGCGGATATAAAAGGAACCCCCCAATTTTATTTAAGTGTATTTAGAAAGCAAAATTAAACACAGCATTTTTATACAGTAAAAATATGGATGACCTAATAAATCGGTACCTTTATACACAGTGATTGCACGCTGATTACTCTTTGGGCCGCAACCTGTAAGGTAGGTAGTTCACAACCAACAGCAGCTCCCAGGCAGAAAGACTGGGCTTTCTGCTCCCATAAAGGGTTGCACCCTCTGAAGCGGACAGGAACAGTTCTGCTCTGTCTCACATGATCCCCGGGAGTCAGTATTGACTCAATGGCAATGAGCTGTTATTATGAGCATAAAGTTGCAGGATTCATGCACAATCTAATAACTCGTGTTCACCATCAACATCCTGGTTCAAGCTGATGTCATGTCATGATAGTGTTACTGTGTCCGTGATCCAACAGACTTCTCTGCTTCCAGGCTTGTCCATTTTAATCTTGCCCAAACACTTAGCGGATCCTTTAAAGTTAGAGTTCAATTTGTGTCACTCTGTTGCTCAAATTCCTCAGTAGATTCTATTTTACCCAGAATGACAGCCAACATTTACATAGTCTACACAATTGTGTATATTTGGGTGTCCCTTTGCCTATCTGACATTACCGCTCATTCTTTCCAGTTCTACTCCAACCACAATGACCTCTTTGCTATTTCTTCAAAATTTTCAGATCAACCCCCTTGTCCTGAGGTTTTTGTATTTGTCATTCCTTCTACCTGGAAATCAGTTCTCCCGTTGTCATGATGAATTATGCACTGGGTGGATAACTTCAGGACCAGAGGTTCAGCTGCTCATCAGGAAAAACATGAGGTGTTCCGCTCCTGTAAAGATTTATAGCCATGGCACCCACAGGTACATTTCTACCAGGGCTGACAGGGTCTCTAAGAGTGAGAACCCAACCAATGGCAGTGAGTGGTGAGAGACATTTTCTTGTCTCACTCACATCTTCAAATGTTGATCCAAATGTTCTCCTGCCAACCAAGTGTATCCTGGCTATCGTTTTCCCTCCATCTTCTAAGATGCATGGTAGTTATCTCCATCAGACATGCTACTTAATTTATTGTGTGGTTGAGAAAGTATGAAAATATAGTGAAATGAATTGGTGCTTGGAGATGGAGAAAATGTAAATGGTAAGAATTGTGGGCTAGGGTTAAGAGTAAGATAGTTTACTTCATATTGTGCTATTTTGTAGGCTTCTTTAGAAAAGTAAACATTATATATTTTAAAATTTAAGAGTACAGTAAGACTGGAAATTATACAAACCATACAAAGGTACTGCTAATACAAAGTTAAAAGAACTTTTTTATCAACAGCATTTTATAAATCATATTAGGGCCCATGTTTTCTTTAGAAATTTTCTACTTTTGAGAATAGATTGCATTAACAATATGCAAAAGAATAAAATCTGTCATATGGAAAAACACATACCTAAGTATTTATTTCTTGGAAATGGGTGGTCCTCATTAAGAGATGTGGGAGTTTTTCTATAAAAATATGACTACATTATCACTTATTAATTGTGACTAAGTCAATGCTCTTAAAAAGTTACAATGAAATTACATTTAAGATCATTGATTAAAAATTTATTAATGTCTGAGTCAAAAAAGAGAGACTAAGAGCTTATTCTTCAATGCCCCATGATGGGGGTCTGCTGTATAATCATTTTCAGTCCTGGGTCTACTTAGAGCATGTACCACTTGGATGAATACAACAGTAGGCTTTAGGCCAGATGTCAAAACCCAGACTTCCCCCCAAAAATCTAGATTTCAAGTGTCTATCTTGGCTACCTTAGTCAATAATAAATGACTTACAATAAGATGCAGTCTTCAGAGAGTAAATAAATACAAGGTCTATGTCCTATTTGGACATTCTAATATAGTTGATGATTATAGTTTTCAAAAGTAATTAGTAAGTGCACTTAAAAAATAAATCATTTTATTGGGGACTTATACTACTTTTATAAAAATCCACACATCTGTCCATCCATTGTACCAACCAAGCACTTTTGCACATTTGTTTCCTTCATTGTTTTCAAAACACTTGCTTTCTACTTGAGTTCCTGATTTTGCCTTCCTCCCTGCTCCTCATTTTCCCTTCCCACTCACTTCCCTCATAAACCCTTGAGAACTTATAAATTATTGTTATTTTTTCATATCTTAGACCATCCAATGTCTCCCTTCTCCACTGTCATCTGTCTCCCAGGGAGGGGGCTATATACAGATCTTAATAATATGTTCTCCCTTTCTACCCCACCTTCCTCGTATCATTACCGTTCTGACCACTGATCCTGAGGGATCCGTCTGTCTTGGTCTCCCTGTGTTTCCAGTTCCTATGTATACTAGTGCTCCTCATTTGGTTCAGCCAGATTTGTAAGGTAGAATTGGGATCATGATGGGGGTTAGGGTGTGAGGGGAGCATGTAAGAACTAGAGGAACATTATAAGCAGAGTGAGATGGATATGACAAAGACAAACCAGAGCATATTCTAGTTTTGAAGATGCTTTTCAAATGAAAATTTAAAAAAAATTTTTGTCTACTCCTTTGACTAATGATTCACCAATGGATCATTTTTAAAAAGGATTGGGGGGGGGGGCGGAGAACAACTCCTCTTCCATAAATCTTAGAGGGTCATGAAAAACCCTCAATGACTTACCAGAATATCCTATAAAAATAAATCCCCTCCCTTTCTAAATTGCTATGCAAATGAAATCTGATCACCTCCATGCATCCTTCTGTTAACGATCACTGAAACAAAGATAGCTTTTCATTAGGGGAAGCGAACACTTCCCACACACCATCTCCTTGTTCAAAGTATGGCTATGTTGACTAATAGGTTTCTTTTGAGTATGGAAATTAAGGAGGGTGAAACATCCCAGAACATAGATCTAAAAGATCCCAGTCCCTAATTACCAATTTTCCTTTTTAAAAAAATCCTTTAAATTGAAACTGCTGTCTCGAAAAGTTTTACTTTGTTTTGTTTGCACATATGAATACTTTTCCAGTGAGGCAAGTATTTATTGAACACTACTGGGGCACCAAGATTCTCTGTGCTGGTTCAGATCATCTCTTGACATTCCTTGTCCTTGTGGATCATGGGATGGTTCCTTCCTTCTAGATTGTGACCTAGATCATTGACCATCTATTGCTTTCTTCCCCATCCCCCCATCATTCTGATGTTGCTCATTTACTTGTAATGACAGAAAAGATATACTTTGTATGATTATGTTGATAAATAATTTAGGTTGCAGTTGTAAAAACATGAGAACGACCTTTTTTTAATACTTCTATGTCAGGCACTGTGCTAAGAACTTTCCAAATAGTATTTCAGTAGTCTCAAAAATACCCTTTTGTATCCCATAGTACTGAATAGAAAACCAGTCGTTATAGAAGGCAAATCACTTTTCATCATCTAGTTGAAAGACGTAAAGCCATATTTATACTCAGATTTGTTGGCACTCTCAAACATAGATGCCTGCAGGAGGTGAGCCATAGGGGCATAAAGGGTTACAAGTGGGGTTGATAACTGCCAGGTCAGCAATGTAAAGCCACCAGGTGTTTTGTGGCGGAAAGATGAGACTTTCTGCTCCAGTAAAAAGTTACAATCTCAGAAACCCACAGGGGCAGTTCTACCTTGCCCTGTATGGTCACTGAGTTGGAATCCTCTGGATGACAGTGAGTGAGAATGAATGAAGGGGTGAGCCGAGGTTAACTGACTGTGAAGGGCAAACATTTCCAGACTCTGGGTGTTAGTACTGTGCTTCTAAAGAGCAACCTTTTCGCCCATGTTGGATTTCTTTCTGGATTTCCCCTTAGTAGTCTTTCCTGAGTGGTCTGTTATGGAACTGGAACCTGATCTTGATATAAAAGTGCTCACCAGTGACACACTCTGAGACGGAGAGGATTATGTCGGAAGATTGCTGGGATGTGGTCTCAGTGAGACACCTCAATGGGGGAGGGAGTGAAGAAAGCAAGATTAAGCTGAGGAGGGGGAGGTTAACTTGATCTGTGGCATAGTTGCATCCGATGCCTTTCTCAAATCAGTACACAATGAACTCTAGAGTTTGACTAGCCAATTAGAGTCGTCCCAGCTGGATTCAAGAAGCGCATTTTTGTACCATATTAGAGTGATTCTTTGAATCATAGTCAACAATCGTTGTATGTAGACTATCTGGGAGCAGGTACACACTAGGTTAGAGTATATTCCTTCATCTTGGAACAATTTCTGGGAAGAACTCAACTATAAAATATCAATGAGATTACTTCTCATGCTGAGGGAAATGTATGTTTCTATCTTAAACTCTTGATGGTTCAACATTCAGATCATTCATAGTATCTTAAATTCTCTTGCCTTTGTTTTATGTGGTAATTTGGGGTTGCAGTACAGGTTTTTGGCTGCCTATGTCTAATGATCATAAACTGCTTGAATCTTACACTCCCCTAATTTGTTCATGTCCTATTGTTGTCCGGTGTCATCAAATCCATTTCAACTAAAAGGACTTATAGAATAGGGACCCTGTAGACCTGCCCCACAAAGTTTTCAAGGTTTCCATAATTATAGAACCAGACTGCCACATAATTCTCCCATGGAGCAATCGATGGGTTTGAGCTCACCACCTTTGGTTACCTCTTGAGAATTTTAACTATGTTGCCACCAGGGCTCACTTAGTCATGTCCATAGTTTTGTTGTTATATATCATGGAGTAGTCCCTTCTTTGGGGAAACAAAATCCACAAGATCTCTGCAGAAAGAACTCGAATGCTTTGGATTTCCCAACAGCAAAAAAAAAAAAAAAAAAAAAAAGGGTCTCTGATCCAGGGTAAGTTTCGCACAATGACCAGAGTGAAAGCTCATGCATTATGTAATGTCTGAGTTAGCAGTTCACTTGAAATCTTTTAGTTACTAACCTCATCGTTGTGTGCCTCCTCTTTGCCTGCGTGAACCACTAGCTTCCTTATCTGCCATTAAGTTTTCTTTTGCTTATACCACTACAATCATCTGAATTGCTGGGATGAATGATATCTCTGAGACTCTAGTCAAAGGGAATAAGATGCTGCTGAGTCCATCCCTGTTTTTGTGGCTGATGGCTGAAACACACGCTGTCTCATGTCTCCATTGAACTTTGCACAAACCACACCGCCATAAATTTCACAGATTTCAGCGTTGCATTTCCGACTAGTCAATTATTCCTGCTCTGGCAGAAACTGGTCAATCAAATCATGCTCACTTTGCCACTGGGAAGGGGACTCATTACCAAATTCTCCAGAACTTTGTGATGGAAGACTTATATAACCTGATTTTTTTGTGTGTGGGCATCACTGCCTGTGGTGGTCATGGGCGCTATCCAGTGACGCTCCTGAGAGCCGCGGCTGCATTTGAACCGCCAAGGACGTGGGCTGCAGTCCCGCACTCAACCACGTATGCCACCGGGGCTCAGCCTTTTAACCTGAATTTTTATTACTATGTATTACTACTTACTTTGATATTTTTAAAAGGAAAAGGAATTGCTTTCATAACACAGGCTCTAAGAAAGCAAAACTGGACATACTTAAGTTTCAAAACACTGATAAAATCCCTGTGCCCGTGTAGGCTAGTAAAAAGTGACAAAAAGGGTTAGAATTCAAATTGAAGTGATGTTTCCCCTTCTTTCCTACTTATATTTAGTTCCTTCTTGGCCATTTTTCCTTGGAAAATTGAACTTCCAACTGTTAAAACTGAAATTCGGCAGAATATTTCAGACATCAAGGCTGGCACTTTAGAGAATGGTTTAATTGTCTAGGGGTTATTATCACTGATGGGTAAGTTGCAGGGAGAGTGGGGTTGATTAAGGAGG
>PVJH01022664.1:9527-36374 GCA_004026705.1 Nesogale talazaci
GGGGGGGGGGGGGGGGGGGAGTGGAAACTAGACTAGTCCATCCCTAACTGCAGGAATAGCAATGGCATGCAAATGTGTGCCTTTCAGACATGAAAGCTGAAGACTAACAGGATGTGTGTATTGTTAGGTAAGCAGGATCCAAGATATGTAACCCTGAAAGAAATGGGGACTGGAGTGCTAGTTAAAACATGCCCTTGTCTCTATTTAACAGAGCGATATTCATCTGCTGGATGTCAGGATCCCTCTCAGATTTGAGACAATTTGTATGTTCCTTTTTTTGGATGGGGAAGGAGTGGGACTAGGGGAGCAGAGATAAAATGGGTGCATAGGTAAATGTGGTGAAAGCTGATGGTCTCTGGCTATTAAATGATATAGCATCTGGTGCCTTAAAGCCTTGTACTTAAACAAGCAGCCATCTAGCAGGGAAGCACACCGATCTGTGTGATCATGATGTATCAACACGAAGAGGTTTCAGAAGTTTGAAAACAATAGTGGATGTAGTGGAGACCCAAAACCCACCTGTAAGATAATGGGACAGTCCTTCACAGGAGGAGCACATGGTAGGGATGATAAATCCAGAGTGCAGTATAGTACTGATGAACCACATAACTACCCTTCAGTTCTTTAACATTTCCACCCCTTACTATTATGGCTTTTATTTAGCTCATTGATCATGTTAAATTTGTGTGTGTATATTTATATGTTTAAGATAACTGAAAGCTAAGATAGATAACCCTTCAGAAACAGTAACAGGAGTAATGGTCCCATGAGGGTAGAGGAAGAGTGGGGGAAGAGGAGAACTGGGAGAAGATAGCAATGATAACTGTATAACCCCACTCAATGGGATCAAACAACAGAAATGTATGTGAATGGATATGTTGAATTGTGTAACATATGGCCAAAAAAACTATTATAAGAAAAGAAAAAGGAGTTTCTGGGGGTAGGGTGGGGGAGGAGGAGATAAAGGATAGCTAATATCAAAGAGTTCAAGAAGAAAGAAAATGTTCTGACATTGAATGTGGTAGAAATTGCACAGTACTGCTTGATGTAATATCTGTAAGAGCTCCCCAAAAAATAATTTTAATAAAGAAAAGCTTGCAAGAAATCCCACACTCGTTTCCAAGGCAAAGCAGAAAAAGTCCTTCCAGAAAGTATTGTCTCATGACATCCTTCGCAGTGAAGTAAGGAGTACAGTGATTGGCCACACAATGCAGCGTTTACCATAGGTCAATAGTTGTGAACCACTTACCATAGGCAGTTTCCTCGTGCTTCAGTTCTTTTCTCAGTTTATTGTAATCTTCTTTAATATTTTCCAACTTTCTGACCGTCCTGGATCCCAGTGCCAACAGCTTGTTGAGGAGTTCCTCCAGACCTTCTTTCTCTAAGACTAATGACCAGATCTCTTCTGTGAGGTCCTTAGCTGTATAGAAATAACTTCCTACAATACATTGTGGGAGAGAAGAGTTGAAAATAAGCTTTGTATCATCCACAAAATGGGAACAAGTAATATACAATCATAGCTTGAGTAAAAGAGAACGAAACTTTGTAACTGCATATGGCATCTTTAACAATGCTCTGTAAGAGAACACGGGAAATCACTGACCAGACGTCTTAAACTGGGAGAATCGCTAATCTATCATTTTCTTCTCATTTTCTGTTTTAAGAGTTCTTGAGAATGTCCTTGAGAAACACGATGGCATAGAAATTTTCCAGCGGAATCTAGGGAAGTCCTAAGGCATTATTCTATTACAATATCCAGAAATGAACTAGTAACCCCCTACTACCAACCCGATTTCAACTCATAGCAGCTATTAAGAACAGAGGAGAAATTGCCTCTGAGGAAGTCCAAGGCTGTGAATCCTTATGAAAACTGGCTGCTACTTCATTCTTCCACAAGGTGACTTGTGGGTTTGAACAGCTGACCAGTTGGTTAATATTTGAGTACCCTACGAGTGAGGCCACAAGAGCTCCTTGGTATACAATAGGGGGGTGGTAAATGGGCCTTACAGTAAAACCCACTTCCATCAAGTCAATTCTGACTCAGAGATTCTGTAGGGGGTTTCTCTCTCTCTCTCTCTCTCTCTCTCTCTCTCTATATATATATATATATATATATATATATATATATATATATATATATATATATATGTTTCTGCTTTCTCCCAAAGAGCTGCTGGTGGGTTTTAACCAAGGGCCTGTGCTTACCAGTCCAATGGTTCCTCAACAGTGTCACTAAAATTCCTCCCTGGAGTCAGAGTAGACCAAACTTTGAACCCAACTCATCTTTACTCATCCTTTGAGCAAAGAAATAGCATATCTGGGGCAAATATGATTGTATAATTGAGGATTACAGAAGTAGACATGAAATTCTATTGCACACTGAGCAAAATAATTGGCATATTAAATTTAGCAAAGCTGTAAAATACAAGGTCAATACACAAAAATTAATTTAATTTCTGAATATCAGTAAGATACCAGCAATTTTAAAAATTTTAGCGTCACTTATTGCTTATTGTTGTTGAAATATTTGTAAGAAACCTATACAAAACACTACTTTTATTTGGGGGAGGGGCATCACTGCCTCTGGTGGTCGTGGATGCTACCCAGTTCCGCTCCTGAGAGCTGCCGCTGGATTTGAACCGCCAAGCCCACTGGCCGCAGTCCCACACTCAACCACTTACACCACCGGGGCTCAGCCCCCAAAACACTATTTTTAAAACTTCTAGAAGAAATCAAAGAAGACAAGTAAATAGAAAGAAATACTATAGAGACTGAAAGATTCAGTGTTGCTAAGATTTCCATTTTTTCTAAGTGTCTACTGTTTCAATATAATTCCAGTTAATGTCACAAAGCTATTTTATAGACAAGCTTATTTGAACATCTGCATGTAAAACAAGATGCCTAGATGAACTGAAAAAAATCTTTAACATAAGAACGAAGTTTTAGAACACATACTACTTGATTTCAAGATTAATACTAAAACTACACTGAATCAACACAGTAGGACACTGACATTTAGATAGAAAGAGAGTTCAGTGAAGTAGGACAGACTGAAGTCAAACCACACTTACACAGGCAAACTGGTTTTCAATTAAACTGGCAAGGCAAGTCAACAAGGGAAAGAAAGCATTTTCAAGAAACTGTGCTTGACCAACTGGCTATGCAGAGGAAGAAAGACTAAATGTGATTCAGATCACGGACTAGATTCAAACATACTTTGAAATGGATTATAGACCTAAGTGTAGAAACTAAGACTATAACACTTCTAGGGGGAAAATGGAGAAAATGTGCTTCTTACTTTGAAAAGGCAAAAAAAATTTTGGACAAGACACAAAAAGAGACCTCATGGAAATTAAAACACCTCTGCTAACCAGAAGATGCTACTAAGAAAATGACGAGCCAAGTCTCAGACTGGGAGAAAAGAGCTTCCATACCTCTATCTAGTGAAGTATTTGAATCCTGCAATAGAATAATTAATAATATATAACTCCATTGATAAGTGAGAATGCCTAGACAGGGGCATTGGAAAGCTGGATACAAATGGCCAGTGATCCTTAAAAAAAAAAAAAAGATGCTTAAACACAATTATTCTTCAGAAAAATACTAATCAAAACCAAAATGAGGTTCCACTATGATGCCATTCAAATGGCTCTAATTACCTCAAATGAATGGGCCACTTCCTCCTTAAGGTAAAGACACATCTTCCCTTGAAAAATAGTTCTAACTCTAAGTTTATACCTAGAGCAAGGAAAATACGAAGTCAAAAATACTTATATACAAATTTTAATAGTGGATTTACACAATTGTAAATCCCAATCTGGAAACAATGCAAACATGTATAGAAACACATGAAACATCTCCTCAACAAAAAGATAAAAATCAGCTTACACACAGCAACAGGGATGTATATAAAAATATACTGAGTGGTGAAAGTAAGTCACAAATCAACACACGTAGCATGATTCCATCTATATTAAATTCTAGGGCAGGCAAAAAGAAATTCAAAGAAATCAGAATAGAGATTGCCTAGGGAAAGAAGAGACACAGCAGTCTTTCTAGAGTGCAAAGATGTTCTAGGTCTTGGGTGAGCTCTTGGTAATGCAGTTGTTGAAATTATTGAACTGTACACAAAAGATACATGCTTTAAGTCAATAAATATATCATCATAGCAAGTATACCAAAAACCATCGTTTTTAGGAATAAAAGACTTCACTATGTTTCTTATGTTTATTAAACATGCAATCATAGACATCATCTCTGCTTTAAATCTCACTATAACCTACAAAACCCCAAATCCAAATCTAATATCATCAAGTTGATTCCGATTAACAGAGACCCTATTTAAGGGGTCTGAAACTGTTGACATTTATGGGAACATATAGCTTCGTTTTTCTCCATCTAAGTGGCTGATAGTTTTGAAACAATGATCTTGCAGTTTAACAATTAGTCCAAGGGTTATCTCGCAGTATCACCAGAGTATCACTACCCTAGGTGATAGGTTAAACCTTCGAGTACCCATCCCAAGAGGTCTATTTTTAAAAATGCATTTTAATATCTCTGAATGAGTCGAATTTTATAAAAGGCCAGGAAAGTAGCTGTTAGAATCCACTCATATGACTGGTAGCGTGATGGACCATCTGCCATCCCCAGGTATTTGGATCTACAAACCACATAAGGTTTATTTGAGATCTGGTTGTCAGCTGAAATTTTTGCTAATGTGGACTTGTAAGATAAGGAGGATAGCAAAAAAAAAAAAACTCAAGGAAACCCTGTGCTGTCAGGGAGTGGCAGGAGACTAACCCCACACATGTGACAGCTCTTTGGTAAGACAGACAGGAACAAAACCTGGTACCTTCAAAGCAATTTTCTTTGGGATGAGCTTAGGGAATCTGGAGTCTCAAAAAGCACATAGCCCAGAGTAGACACGATGAAATCTTACTGCTGAGACATTTTCCAGAGACAATGTTAAGTAAAGGTGTGGGGGCACCACTATATTCCCAGAGACAGCATGCTAAATCTGCCAGTATGCAATCTCCTTCCCTGAAGACGTCAAAAAGAAAGGAGTTTTTTCAGAAGCTGGAAAAGATGACAGTCAGTCCCCAGGTTATAAATAACTGACTCACAGACAGCTCATACTTCCCTCTGTTGTTATTATGTGACATTGCTCTGTTCTGACCCATCATGACACTATGTACAGTAGAACAAGGCACTGCCCAGGCCTACACCATCCTCACAATTATACCTATGCCTGACCCATTGTTGCAGTCACTGCGTCAATCCATCTCCCAAAGGGTCCTCCTCCTTTTCACTGTCCTTCCACTGTACTACACCTGACATCTTTCTCCAGAGCCTGGTTTCTCCAGACAATATGTCCGAAATATGAAAGACAAAATCTTGCCATCCCATCTCTAAGGAACACTCTGGCCATACTTCTTCCAAGACGATTTGATTTGTCCTTTTAAGAGTCTCTGTTACTTTCAACATTCTCCCTGAGCATCACAATTCAAATGTACTGATTCTTCTTCAGTCTTCCTTATTCAACATCAATCACATGTACACGAGACAATGGAAACTATCGTGGCCTGGGTCAAGTGCACCTGAGTCTTCAGAATAACATCCTTGCTTTTGAATACTCTGAAGAGAGATTGTGCAGATTTAACTAATGTAATTCATTTTTTGTGTTGATGACTGCTTCTTCCAAGATCATCAACTGTAGATCCAAGCAAGTCAAAAATCCTTGACAATTTCAACCTTTTCTCCATTAATCATGATGTTCCCTATTCACCCACTTGTTGGGATTTTGGTACTCTTGACATGAATCAAAATTCGTACTGAAGACTGTGTCCTTGACCTCCAAAGGCAAGTGCCTCATGTCCTCCTCACTTTCAGCAAGCAAGGTTGAGACATCTGCACATCACAGATGGATAAGAAGCCTTCCTTTAACCCTGATGTCACAATCTTCTTCATATAAGCCCCTGACCTTTATTTAGCTCATTTTATTGAACATCTTCTCATCCCACAAATGTAGTCAATTTTATTTTTGTACGTTTGATCTGGAGAAGTTCATGTGTGTATTTGTCTTCTGTGTAGTTGAAAAACAGCATTTACTATAACAAATCATTGGTCTTGGAAAATTCAATCATTCAACCTCCAGCTTTGTTTCTGTCACCAAGTCCATATTTTTCCAAATGTTGCTCTTCCATGTTTGTTTCTAACTTTTGCATTCCACCCATAATTATCAATGCATTTTGTTTGCACATCTGCTTGATTTCCAACTGAAGTCAGTGGTAGAATCCTTCGATTGCTTCATCATTAGCTTTAGTGGTTGGAGGATAAATTTGAATAATAATTGCATTTATTGGATTTCCTTTAAGGTGTGTAGATTTAATCCTATCACAGGCAGCACTGAACTTCAAGATTGATTTGCAATGTCCTTTTTGACAATAAATGTGATGCTGTTATGACTGATTGTGTTATTCATGGCCCAGTGAATCACATGATTTTCTGATTCCAAATGGCCAGTAGCAGTCCACTCAGTTCACTAGTGCCCAGGATATCAATATTTATGTGCTCCATTTCGTTTTTTGATGACTTTCAATTTTCCTACAGTCACGGTTCTTACATTCCAAGTTCTGATCATTAGTAGATTTTCACAGCTCTTCTCCCCTACCTTGAGTCATGCCCCATCCGCAAATGAAAATCCTGAAGGCTCCACTCCATAGGCTTGACTCTATTCACATCACCATTCTTGATTTCACTCCATGAAACTAACCCCCCTTTGGTTACATTTTAAGTGCCCTTTAACTGGAGGGGCCCATCATCTGGTACGGTCATTGACACTGTCATACTTCCATTCATTAGGCCTTCAGTATTTGACAGTGTTTACATGCAGTGCATAAGTTTTCAGTGGCCACTAAAGCTATATAAAGTAGCCTTCACTCTGAAATACTTGAACAAACTACTTGCAATAAATTCTTCATCAGAGTCACCTTTTGGTAGGCAGCTTTTACAGAATTGAAAAGGTGTTCTTTTCCTGAACTACACTAAGCTAAATAAAAACTATATACATGTTCTGACTTATTTACAAATTCAACTTAAAGGCACATTTAGGAACTTATTATGCTTGTACCCCAGGGACTTCCCATATATATATGAAGAGGCTTGAAAAGTTCATGGAAAAGTTCCATTGTCTTTCAATTCTATTTTTCAATGAACTTTTTAAAGCCCTTTCGTATATAGAGTACATGCCTTACAGAAAGTTTGGTAGGAATGAGTTATCAGAGACATGTAAAATTCATCAAAAGCTCTAGAGACTAGAGTCCTTTATGAAAAATTAAAGAGATCATTAATTAAATCCAGCCCTGCCTGTCATCCTAAAGATTATAACTTGGAAACATGCAAAATGATAGAGTGAAAGTTCTATACATCTAGACTGAGTGTAAACTCCCAAAGAGACCAGTATTATCAAACCCATGCCAATATAAAATGCTATATTGACCTCAGTTAATATTTTATGAGTATGTTGACCTCAAACCCAAGCCCGTGTTGTGAGTCTTGCTTGGAACAGGGCTCCCTGATTGCAGAGACTAGCCAAAAAGGCTGTGATGGAAATTCATGGAAGCAAACTCTGATCTCTAAAGAAAGAGCTATTAGTGACACAATGACCCCAATCTCTGTCACTCTAATGGGCTGTTTTCCAAATGCCACGGGAGGATTGGAATGGAGATAAGTGTGCTGTGCTGCCCTTACTGCTGATGCTATAAATATACTTATCTCTTCTTCAACAAGGAGAGGGTATTGTGCAATTCAAACTTATTAAAAACATTTGTTAAGATACTCTATTCAGCAAATAACACAGTTAAAGACCTCTAGATGTATGACAAAGTGAAAGCATAATTTACTACATTATGGTTTTTAATTTCATATACGCTTTACATCTCTAAATTCAAATATCTTCCCTCTAATTCAGTGTTCGTTGGAGTAATCAATTACTCTTTGGCTGTGCTCAGCTTGGCTAGTGACTCATTTGTATCATAAAGAGTTTATATCAAGAGGAAATTAGATATAAAAAAAATCCCAACCCTGTCCAACTCAAGTCCATATGTCCCTCTTCAGACTCGTGCAGCTATATTCCATGATGCAGCATATTGGAATATCACAGTCTGATGGGTGCAAGGTTGTATGGATGCATCACAGGGCCCCGGTAACAGTCAGGGTCCACCAGCAGGAAGGGGAAAGTAGAGAGAAACAGAGATGTCCAGGACCCCCTTATGAGAAGGCCAGGCCAATAAAGAGACACCATTAGACTGTGACCTGATTAAAAGTTGAATACCACCTGTACACTTTTATATATCTTCAAGCTGAGATGAAATTATGTTACTACCACATTTGCTGGACTCATTATTGGAGAATCCCATGTTAGAAATTACAATGCTCTCCTTACATAAATTGTCTCATTTAATCTCCCCACCAAGCCAAGGAAGAAGTATAGAATAATTTTCTGGAAGTAGGAGAAACTGAGTTCCAGAGGTTGACCTTTGAAGGCCAAAAAGTTTGAATTCCAAGATCGCTCATGAGTTTGCTGCACATGAAGGTGTTTATTCCAACCTCACTTTAAGTGCTTTTTCTGTCACATATAGCTCAATATTCGGGTACATCAAACAAACAAACAAACAGAAGAACGATCTCATTGCCATTGAGCCAAAGTGGATTAATAGTGATCCCATAGGACAATGTAGACTTCCTCTGTGAGTTTCCAAGAGTGTAACTCTTTTCAAGAGTAGAAAGTCTCATCTTTTGCCCAAGGAGTGATTGGTGATCTTGAACTGCTCACCTTTCAGATCACAGCTGCACTTGTAACTACTGCACTGCACTACCAGGGTTTCTTCAAACCTGGGCACAATCACCCATAAAATGAGGGAGTCCCATTCCTATACTTCACAATACCTTCACCTGTAAGAAGATGTTTTACACAATTAATGACTGATCTCACAGGCATGTCAGTTTGCGACTATCATCCTAAAATAATCACTTTTACCTTCCAAAATTTGAATGAAACATTATTTATTGGTGGAGGGGGAAAAAACCTAACACCACAGGTTTAACTCTAAAACTTAAAATCATGAAGTACTGCCAGGGGCTCAGGTAGAAAATGTTTGGACTGAATGTGACAACATGTGTACAAATATGCTTAATACAAATGATGTATTGAAGGTTATAAGAGCTTTAAAAGCCCCTAATTAAATCTATATTTTAAAAAAGTCAAATGTTTGGTGCTCTCCCCTAAGTCCCTGAAGTTCCAATCTTTTGAGGAATTCCTGATTCAAATACACATAATTAAGCAAACCTTGGATGTATCTTGTCAGTGGAGGTTTGCATGTTGTTTTGGAACTTAAAAGATTTCAATAGAACTTCCAGACTAAGGCAGACTAGGATGAAAGATATAGTGATCTACTTATGAAAATCTCATGTAGCATAAGGGTGTGATCCTCGAGTGAACAAAGGGTTGGCTCAGGGCTAGTCCACCTATCAAACTTCAAAAGAAACTCATCCAGAACAAGTTCTTCTTTTTGCAAATGAAGATAGTAAACTAAAACTTGAAGAAGCAGTCTCCTACCATTATTTGGATTATTTCATTGTTCGTGTGTTCATGTTACAAGGAAACAGAAGAACAAGGTCATGGGGATCCGTATGCCACAAACTGAAGAAGTCCCCAAAACATTCACTTTAATGGCCAGTGAGAAGTATACACTGGCATGATGAGATTTGCTCCCCAGGCTCCCGCATCACCAACAGTCTGGTGGCCTCGTATGAATTCTAATGCAAAAGGGTAACTGTGAGAGTCACAGGAATGAGATCAGCTGGCTTCTGGCCCCAGGCACATAATTCAGAGCCTGAGCAAACCAGGAGAGAAGATCCAGAAGTGCTGAAAGATGTGTTCTCAGTCAAAAGCCCTCTGTTAGGCCACCAATGAGACAATGGTTTAACTGCTACAGAGTTATAAAAGGTGTACTTGCATTCACCCTATCTAAGAAGAAACAGAACACAGGAGTGGGTCATCAATATCTCCTCTGACTTAGTACAGAGATTCTATAGATCCTGGTATATTACAAATGTTGACCCCATGTCTAGGGCCATAATTGAACACATTAGCCAGCCACAATTAATGATCACTAGCCGTGCACTCCCTTCCTGACCAAATCTCCTCCCAGTCAGACACAGGATGAACGATTGCGAATATAAGCATATAACCACTGTTTGAAAGGAGATATCACACTTATGCTTACTATTCATGCACAAGGATAGAATAACATATATAAATATTCGCTGTGTGTTATTTTAATCTGATTTACCACCTCACTTAAGTCTTACAATAACCTAATTATTATTATTATTCCCATTTTGTAGATGAGTAAGCTAGGTATCAACTTGCCCAAAGTCAATCATAAGACATTTTTGTCTGGGGGGTAGAATTCTCATCTTCCATGGGTGAGGCAGTCATTGCGCCTCATTCACATCAAGCCTCTATCAGTGAAGGCTTGTGTGCTACTACGGTGTTGAACAGCACAGCCTCCAAGCTCAGAAGACTAGAAAGAAAAGGCTGGTAATCGACTTTCAAAAATCAGTCAATGAATTCATTGAAAATGCTAAGGACCCCAAGAATCTGACCCTATCGGGCATAAAGTCTTCATGCATTATGGCTAACTCAAAGGCAATTACAACAGCATTATAAACTGCTAACATGTTCAGTTGCCAAAGAGAAAAAAGGAAGTTTGAGTCCATCCAGAGGCACCTCAGAAGAAAGGTCCTGGAAATTTACTTCCCAAAAGCCACTGAAAATCCTACGGCTCACAAAAGCTCACCCTGCAATAAATCTTGGGTGTGCTAGGGAGCATTTTCATTCCATCAAGAATCACAGGTCACGTTGTTGTTGTTGGTGGTGGTGGTGGTGGTGGTTGTTGTTAGGTGTCAGCAAATCAGTTGCTACTAAGCAACCATATGTACAACAGGAAAAAACCTCAACTGGTCTTGTGCCATCTTCACAATTCTTTTGTTGAGTCCATTGTTGCAGCCACTCTATCAATCCATCTTCTTGTCGAGGATCTTTCTCTCTCTCTCACTGTTCTTCTAGTTTATCAACATAACATGCTGCTCCAGGGACTAGTCTCTCTTGAAATAATCTCCAAAGTAGATGAGACAAATGCCTTGTCATCTTTGCCTCTAGGGAGCACTCTGGCTGTAATGGTTTAAAGGTAGATATTTTTGTCCTTTAAGCAATCCGTGGTATTTCCAATTCATCACCAGTACTATATTTCAAATAAGTCAATTCTTCCTTGGTCTTCCTTTCTCAATATTCAACTTTCACATGTGTATGAGGCAGTTAGAAATAGCATGAATTGGGTCAGGAGCACCTTAGTTCTCAAGATTGGAATCTTAAGAGCTTTTCCACACTTTCAATAGGTCTTGTCCGGTAGATTTACCCAATGCGGTGCATCGTTTCATCTCATGACTGCTGCTTCCATGAACTTTGTGGATCCAATCATGATGAAGTTCTTGAAAACTCCAATGTTTTTATTAGGATATTACTGAAGATTTCTATTTTCTTTACATTGAGTTATAATCCACAATAAAGTCTGCAACCCAAATCTTCATGAGTGTGTGCTTCAAGTCCACCTCATTTTCAGCCATCAAGGTTACATCACCTGCATAGTGCAGGTTTCTAATAAGCCTCCCTCCAGTCCACTGAGTTGCAACCCATACCAAAGAGTTAACTTAGCAGCAACTAACAATCATAGTCAGGCAGTGAGAGAACTTCAATTTTAACCCCAAATTCTCAGTTCCAAAGCCTTAGTTTATCTCTCTTACACGCTACTATCTCTGCTCTCAAAAGATCAAGGGTTTAGCTATTAATTTTATTTTATTTATTTATTCTTTGGTGTTACACAATGGCACCAAGTATGCGTGTTACTATAACTCACTGTCTTCCAAACAGCACCAGAGTTAAGGCGAAACAGTGCAGAGAAAAGAGATGAGCAATACTTAAGTCAAGATTGGAAAGAATGAGGAAGAATTCTAAGGTTTGGGGAATATTTCTAAGAAGGAGCAATGATTCTAAAGAGATGACCTGATGGTTCTTTAGAGTGAAATTTCTTAAGCTGAGAGTCATGACCAGTATGAGGTCAGGTAACTGCATGCAGAGATCAGTAAAATGTGGTAACAGTGGGTTGAGCCCCAGTGGCGTAAGTGGTTGGGTGAAGGACTACGGCCCACGGGCTTGGAGGTTCAAATCCAGCGGCAGCTCTCAGAAGCAGCACTAGGTAGCACTCATGACCACCAGAGGCAGTGGTGCCCCCCCCCAAAAAAAAAAGAATAGGAATTTTATGAAAACTTTTTTTAATGTGGTAACAGTGAAAACTTTCTAAATATTAAATAACCAAAATCCATTCAAAAGCAAATGCATAAGGCATCTGAGGTGTTTGGGGCAGTGGATGGTCCTCTTGCAAATCTCTCAGGTGAGAAGGGATAATGAGTGGAAAGAGTTGAAGAAGTCCTGACAGGGAATCCAAATTCGGGGGGGGGAGGGGGTGTTACTTTTGCTATATTGTCATTGTTTTCATTTTCTGTGACAGGAAGTGGTGGGCGTAGTTGAGAGCTGAAAATCAAAACAAAAGTGTGATATCACTTCACGCCATCATTAAAGGCAACATTTAAAATATAAATAAGAACAAATGCTGAGAAAATGTGGTAATAATTTCTTTTGTAAAAATTAATGCAAAAAAAGAATTAATACAAAGCTAGAAGTCCCAAATTTCCAACTCTTCCAACTGCTCCATTTTCACCAGTGCACCCCACCCCACCCCCCGATCTTTCTTGAATCTATTTCTTCATGTTTCTGAGTTCGCAAGTCATTGCAGTGTCCCAAGAGAACTCACAAAAGTTTGAGGAAATGTTCCACATAAGGTCAGGCAGGCATAGACCAGATGCTGAATCCAAAGGAACATGTCCAAATCAGCTTCTCTTTTTACCGTTAGAGTTTATTAACACATTGCGGATGGATCCCGAGTTTATCCAGTGTTTAACATGCTACCTTGCAGATGGGTTTTGGATTTCCCCATCTTCCCCAACCCTTCACAGTGATTTGGTGGCTTGATTTTTAACTTCTTGATTTTAAACTATCCGGTCTTTAATGTGTTAAGGAAGTTATCAAGTAATATCAGTGGGAAATGCCCAGGTTTGAGTTGTTTATCAGGACATTTTTTTAAGTTTTCTGGAGACAACATTAACACCAGAGGAACAGCAGCAAAACTGGGAGACAGAGCATAGATGTATTTCTCAACCCACGGACAAAATAAAGCTGAGTACTTTTGTGCAGAAGTCTGGCTTTCAGAGTGGGGTGCATTGGGGCATTTAATTGGGGAAGTTGGGTTTTCTGACCCACCAAAATAGAACGCACTGTCTTTGGGCTGTGGCTTCCTGGAATGGGGTTCTTCGGGGCAAGTGATTCAGGGAGCTGGATTTGCTGATCAAAGCTGAATGCTTTCAGGTTGAGGATTTCAGTGGAGTCATGTGCTCCTTTGGCATTTATTAGCAGGGCTGAAAGAACTGCATGACACAGCCTGATAAATAACTCAACCCTGAGCATTTTGCATTGGTATTACAGCTTTTTTACTTCCTTAATAAACCCACATTCCAAATACAATCTTCTATTCTCCACTCTAGATTGCATCTTAATGCACATATGACCTGGGACCTCTGGTAAGATGTTTCCTATAGTCATTGGCCTCTTTTTTTTTTTTTAATCTTAATCTGCCAGACTTCTTCCAGGAAACTCCAGAAGCAGCTTTTCTTCTCTCAGCTGTATCATACCATTAAACAAAGAGTGTGGGCCAATTCATAACCTCTACTAAAGTCATGGAACAAAGGAAAATGACATGGTTTAAAATGGGGAAAGGTGGGCAACAGGGTTAAATTCTCTCACCATATATATGCAATGTGTATCCTAAGCATAGAAACTTTATTATAGGAAAAAGAATGTGACATCATGATTGGAATAGGCTTATGAACAACCTATGATCTGCAGAGAACCTAAACATGCTTGATGAAATTGAGAAGAATCTGAAGCACTTGCTGATAAAAATCAAGAATTTTAGCCTTCTATATGTATCATGATTGAAGATCCAAGAAACCCAAGTCCTTACATCCAGACCAAAGGGAGCATCGGTATAAATGAAGAAAAGGTTGAAGTCGTGAGAATTTTTTCTGGGTTGAGTCCACAATTCATGGTCATGGAGGAAGCAGTCAAGGAATCAAAGATAAGCTACGTTAGGTAAATCAGCTGGACTTTAGAGTATTGCAAAGAAGAAAGTTACTTTGAGGATCAAGATAAGCCTGGACTGAGCCATGATATTTTCAATTGCTTCATATGCATTTGAAAGTTGAAGAAAGTAGACTGAAGAATAGATGCATTGAAATGATGGTGCTGGAGAAAAATACTGAAAAGACTGATAGAAGAACAAATCAGTCTTGGAAGAAGTATGGCCTGAGAGCTCCTTACATGCAAGAATGGCAAGGCTTTGCCTTACATCCTTCAGCCATATCGTTAGGAGACACCAGTCCCAGGAGAAGGAAACCGTGTTTGGTAAATTAGCGGGCAGTTGAAAAGGAGGCCGGCCCTCAAGGCGGTGGATTGACGCCACAAGGGCTCCAGCACAGGAACAATTGTGAGGATGGTACAAAACTGGGCAACACTGCCTTCATGTTGCATAAGGTTGCTATGCAACAGAACTGACTCTAGAACACCTAACAACAGCAGCATGAAGGCGAGCTCCTCGTTTCAGCCTGTTCCTGTTCATTAACAGATAATGTCTACCAAGATGAGAGTACAGCTACAGGCGTATGAAATCCAGAATTATATCACTTGGGATATTATGGCTGAGAGGGCCAAATTGATTGAGTGTACCTCAACTGGAACCTTCACACTGCTGATGAGACTGACAAGTGTCACAGCCACTTGTGGTATGGGGCTTCTCCAAAAAACTGTGAATAGAAATACCAAATAGTCCATGTGTTCTCGAGAAATAAGAGTCACAAAACAAATATATGAACACACATATATGAACATCCATGTTCACCATGGCAGTATTCCCAGTAGCAAAAAGACAGAAACAACCTAAATGCTCAACCATGGAAGACTGGATGATAAACTTTGGTAAAAACACACAACAAGACACAATGTAACATTAAACAATAAGGATGAATCTACAATAGGGTTCATCATGGTATGGATGAACCTAGAGGATATTATACTTAGTAAAATGAGACCATCACAAAAAAAGAAATACTATGTAAAACCACTTTAAAAAGTTATAAAAAGTCAAGCTTAAGTCTTCATGTGAAAAGAAGCATGCTTGAAAGGTTTCCAGAAATGGAAAGCAGAGAGAGGAAGGAAGGAAAAGTATAGAAAAGTGTTCACTTGGGTGAAGGAGAAGGCAACACACATTAAGAAGGAGGTTAAGAAATAATGATGGAGGAAGACACTGGACTTTTTTTTTAAGAGTTCAGGTATGCTTTGCTGTACAAACAAAATGGAAGTGCATTTTGTCATGAGTAAGACAACAATAAAGTACTGAGCACAAAGAAAAAAAAAGAGTCAATGATGAAGGAGGCAACTATTATTATATATATTATCATGCAACACTGGGATTTACATATAGATGCTTGAATAGACACATAGCTTAAACAGGTGGGAGAGGGAGAGTGGGAGTACATATATGAGTATAAAATAGATAGCTGTGACAAAAAGCATTTGAAAATGTGTATTTATTTTTGCTACAAATATTTCCATGAATGTGGTAAAGCATAGAGGGTTGGGGAGTTATGAAGACTTCTTAGCTATAACCCAGCACCTTGAGGGAAAAAGCTATTGACTCTAAAGGATCAAGACCCTAGTTTTGGAAGACACCAAGGCATAACATAGGGTAGTTCACAAAAGAAATACTCTATAACCTAATTTGGTTAGCAGAAACAGGGGCTTTAAAAGCTGTGAGTAGGGGCTGGGCCCCGGTGGCGGAGTGGTTGAGTGTGGGACTGCAGCCCACTGGTTTGGCAGTTCAAATCCAGCAGCAGCTCTCCAGGAACAAGGCTGGGCCGCCCACTCCCACCAGAGGGCAGTGATGCCCCCCCCCCCGCAAAAAAAGCTGTGAGCAGTCATCTAAGGTACAGCTTGTGGTTTCTCCCCATCCAAAAGAAAAAAGAGAGATGAAACAATCAGTCCAACAGATTAATGGCTCACATGAGCTTTGGTCTTCCCAGTCCTGAGAACCAAAGAACCAGATGGCACCTGGGTACCACCACCAACCGCTCTGAATGGGACCATACTAGAAGGTCTTCGATTGAGTGGGTGAAAAACGTGGAACAACTCAGAACAGAAAAGACGTCGTTTGCATAGAGACTGGGGGCCCTTCTCTTTTAGATCTGGAAAGGAATTCACTTCCACATTAGATCTGTTGCTGTGGGTAGTAGGTGTCATCAAGTCAGTTCGAAGCCAAAGTAACTTTATACACAAAAGCACAAAACACCACCGAATCTTGGATCCCTCTCACGATGTGTTCTTATGCCTGAGCCCCTTGTTGAAGCCACTGTGTCAATCCATCTTGCTGAAGGCCTCCTCTTATTTAACATCCCTCCATTTTACCAAGTATGATGCCCTCCAGAGACTGGTCTCTCATGACAGCATGTCCCGACAACACAAGACACGTCTTGCCATCGCTGTCTCTAAATAACCAAAAGGAACTAGTCAACATTCCACATTAGATTGTGGTAGAAGTTGTATGATTTTTCTTGATGCGATTGAACTATAGAGTGACATGTATATGTATTAACTCCCAATTAATAATAAATTATTTATAAAATATTTTCATAACAAAAGAAACAGACTCTGATGTTTACAAGAGGGAGACAGAGACATTAGAAAATAGTACCAGGCTCGAGCATAGACATGCATTAATTTAAGTGAAGGGGAAGATAATATTCTAAAGTAAGAAGATGCCAGAGGGGGTGCGCAGCAGCAGTGGAGGGGGGTCATAGCAAACTACTATTTTGGAGGACTGGTGAGCTCTTTATATTATTTAATGCAAAAATATTTATCTGATAATTCACTATAAAAGGTTTTTTTTAAGAAACAAAAGCTGCATGTGGCCATGTGAAAAGACTAGTCAACTGTGAGGGGGTATACCTCCCCGCCCCTCCCGCCAGAAAACAAGGGAAAAGGTTCCACTCAGTGGAGCTTTCATAGTAAGCATTTTTTTTTTCCAGCTAGGGAAGCATCAAGCAACTCACACTGCGAAAGTGCATCCAGTGGCATCACTTGGGAAGGTTCTCTCTGGCCACAGTGAATTTTTATATTACAACAGTTTCACTCAGACCTCATTTTTTATGATGGCTGATTTAAGAGAACAGCATGTATCTGTGAGATTTTATTTCCTGATCAGGAAAAATGTTGCAGAAACTGTTCTGCTGTTGAACCCATCTTATAAGGATAGCACTATGGGAGAAATTCAAATGTATGGTTGCTTTTCTCATTTCAAAGAAGGTAAAGTGCTGATTGATGACAAACCTCATTCTGGACATCTGCCCACTTCCCGAGTGGATGAAAATGTGAATTCATACTGCATTTGGAGTTTGTTCTACCAGGTCAGATGTTTATTGAACTTTCTATTTAGAGGTTCTGGAAAGAAAGCCTAACAGTGTGCTACCAAACACATAATTTGTCAAAGGTGGAGGACTGGTTTTGCCACCATGACAATGCACCTGCTCAAGCAGTCATCTCAGTACACCAGTTTGGGGCAAAAAAATTATACACCTGTCTTGCCCCATGCACATTTCTCACCTGACTTCCTACCATGTGACTTCATTTTGTTTCCGCAAATGGCAATGAAAGGACAGTGACTTTAAGACACAGAAGAGGTGAAGGAAAAAAAATGTGGGAGGTGTTGTCACCCATTCAAACAGATGAATTTGAAAATTATTTCCAAGAATGGACTCACAGATTTGACAAATGAATTATTTGTTAAGGAGAGTACTTTGAAGGTGATAACAGTTGATTTGTTAAAAATTTTAATACATAGCTTTGAAAAAAATGTTTCCAGTTTTGGGGGGAGTACTCCTCTAATATAAGATCAAAAGGTCAGCACTTTCCAAAGGACTAAGTTCAGAGTGTTAGAAGAGAATGAGAAATAGAAACATGAAATGTGGAGCAGAAGTGGCATAAGTGATGGTGCACTGAGGGGGTTTCAATGGATGAATTGAATCAGAATGAATTAGTATGAATTAGTGAATATGATCTGTTTGGTAAACCTTCATTTAATTCACAACTAAAGGGTGTTTGTTTGTTTATCTGTTTGTTTGTTAAATCAGTTTTGTCAATATGTATCTCGCCAAACTTAATTAAACATATTAATTTTACCAGAATTTTCTAAATGTCAAGAACTACCTATCTGTGGAGGGATTTTATACTATCCTTCTTTGTTTCCTTTTCCATTGCAAGTATCCTAGCCACACGTATGGTTTCCAGATTTCAGACACTTCCCCCTTCTGGTCCATTCCATACTGTAATGCCAAGTAAAGCTATTTAAAGCTTTAATTTTCTCATGGCACTACCCTGCTAAGAACTTTGTAGTGAGTGAAATTTTTAACCTTTACCTGCAATTCAAAGCTCTAGTAAATCCCAGTTCTAGTCTACTTTGGCAACTTCATATTTTCCAATCCATTAATCCTGCAACTCTTTGATCTAGCCTGTTCTTGCTACCCAAAAGACATGTTACAATTTTTTCCACATCCTGACCAGGTGTATTTACTTCCACCCTACCATGATAAACCCAGAACATAATTTTCATAAAGGAAGGGACCATGTACTGTGGACTATAACATCATTAGAACCTAGAACTTCCCAAAGCCTGGCAGTTAGTAGGTGCTCAGTAATATTTTTTGTGTAAGTAAATTAATTTGGTCATTGTCACTGATTGAAAATCTTTCCTTTTCAAAATGCTATTTTCTCCTATTTAATATGGTACCTTTCAAAGACAAGCTCAAATTTGTTGGACGCTCCTCCTATTATTGAGTGTTGGTATAGATTTCCCTTCCCCTTGTCTTCAGGTCCACCTGCCCAGTGAAATATAGCAGAAATGAAGCCATGATGGTTCATTTTCAGCTAAAATCAGGAGCTCTGATGGTACAATGGTTGAGCAGTTAACTTATAACTCAAAGGTTAGTCATTTAAATCTATCAACAACTCCAAAGGACAAAGACCTAGATATCTAGTTCTAAAAAAGATTATAACTAAGAAAACCCTATAGAAAAGTTTCATCCTATCACAGTGAGTTCCTATGAGTTTGAATCAACTTGATGGCACTCAACAACAATCACTACCTAATTCTTTAATTTTCTAGCCCTGGAACACAATTGTTTTGCCCTGTCCCTTGAATATGGCTTGGGTTTACTGTCTCTCTTTCAGAAATATTAGCAATAAGAGGGCACAAGTCTGGAGAATAAGTACCAGAAAGAAACTGTTGCTTAATAAAGACCCATCCATCTGGAAAAGAACTAGTGATAACAAAGACAAAACCAATTATAAGGATTTACATTTAACCTCTTCCCTGGGGTATGAACAATGGGGAATTGGGTGAAGGGAGACATCGGACAGTCTAAGATGAGACAAAGTAATAATAATTTATAAATAATCAAGGGTTTATGAGGGAGGCGGGAGCAGGGAGGGAGGAGGAAAATGAGGAGCTGATGCCAAGGGCTTAAAAAGAAAGCAATTGCTATGAGAATGATGAGGACAGCAGATGCACAAATGTGCTTGACATACAATGGACTTATGTATGGATTTTGATGAGTTGTAAGAGTCCCAATAAAAGGATTTTTTTAAAAGACAAAACACTAATTCAGAAACAAAATTATGTCCAGTCTTCCTTCTATTTCCTTAGAAGTTGGGGCCTAAATTCCAAGCAAGTGGTATGTGCAGCTGTTAATAATCATGTCCCATGTTCACATTTCAATGTTCTGTTGGTTGTAAGTAATACACATGATTGCACTAGGACGCAATTACTCCTGAGCAGCTGACATTACTTGTTTAATGAGCTGAATACCATAAACTTTCAATTATTGCATTTCTTCTTAAAATGGCTTTAAATCCCATACCTATAATGATTTTACCCCTTTGTTAAATTTTTATCATGCTTCTGAAATTGACAAGCTGTGGGTTCATTCAACCTGCAAAACCCAAGAGAATACTTTGTGACTTCCATTACAAGTCTCTGCCAGCGAGTGAGTTCTGCCTCAGAGAAATCCTACAGGATAAGGTAAAACTTGCCTGTGGGTTTCCGGGACCAGACCTCTTTACTGAACTAAAAAGCTTCCTCTTTCTCCCCCAGAGCACCAGCTGGTGGTTTGAACTGCTGATCTTGCATTTAACAGTCCAACACATAATCACACATAGCTAAGCTACTTCATTGCATAACTGGGCTAAAAGTCCTATGATAAACTGGCCTAAAGCCCCTCACTTAGCTTCTGAATAAATATAACCAAAGATACCGCCTCGATCACCAATATCCCCATCTGTTCACTGGCGTCCCAGTACTTCCCCCACTCTTGTAACACAGTTATTGTGGAAAAAAAGAAAAGAAAATAAATGCAGAGAAATATTTTAAAGCACCGTTCAAGGGAAAAGTTAAAATACTATTATTGGAAGCTGGTTTTTTCAGCCTCCTAATTAATAGAAAACTATAACTTCCAGTTTAAAGAGGGAATATGACCTTGTGAGAATTCTGTAACTTCTATGCTATAGTGTTAAATTCAGTATGCTGACGTGTCTCATGGTATCATAGTAAATGACAGTGTCTAATAATCCTCACCAAACAGCTTTTCTATACAACGTCTTTTAAATATATGCTGGAATTTGATAGCACTGAAGCAAATCTAAACTCTTGACGAGAACTGGAAATCCAAAATATGGAACCTAAAATCATTCTTTTACATTGTGAATATATGTATTGTATGGATCTTATGGATCCTTTTGAAGGAAATAGCATTATATACCTTTCCATCTATATTCAGTGAAATTCCACATAAGTTAGTGGTAGGATATTAACCAAAGACAAAATACCATTACAACAGAGTCTCATTCTTTTACTCCTACTGCTTTAGTATTTTCTCCATTCCTAGTTACCTGATACGGCAAGCATTTTGGCTTCAAGCAAGCCTGGTAATTGGACTTCGATATCGCTAACTTTCTTCCTCAGAGTCCTACAGAATCTCTCATTCATACACATCTAGAGGGAGAGAAATAAGCATGAATTATTATGTATTCAGGTAAAAATTCAAAAGCAACAAAGATCAGAGATCCTGGATCTATAATTAAATAAGAAGAGTGGCAACTTATACATAATTAAGAAGGCTAGCAGTTGATAAGTAAGATGCATTTTTCTATATACAGAATAATTTTAAATTTTGAAAAGCCAATTACAAAGAATGAAGAAAGGAAAAGAATAACCACTTATGACCAATAGGAAAGACTTTGTGCCAAGGCAAAATTTTAAAGAGTTCGGAGGAAGGGGAAACAAAAGGATAAAGTGCAATAATTGATGGTCCACTTGAGGAAATTAAAATAAATGCGATGAGACAGAGAGGGTATGCACTGTTGAATACAACACTGATTATCTGCTCAGTAAAATGCACCCAGCTTTCAGTTACAAGTATTTTAACTCATTAATTTCTCAGACTAGTTACTCAATATATAGTTTGAATAAATATAGTGAACGGGTGCAACCCTAATGAACAACTTTCCCGGATTGAAAATCATGCAGGATTCCCTTAAAGAGAGACAGAGCGGGTTATGAGTTGAATGACTAGCCACAAGTTGAGCAGTTTTAAACCAGCAGGGGCTCCTCTACAGAAAGATGACACTTCCTATTCCCATAAGGAGTCACAGTCTCAGAAACCCACATGGGTCAGTCTACCCTGTCCTCTGCGGTTGCTATGAATCAGAAGCAACACAGCGGCTATGCGCACACGTGTGTGTCTGTGTGTGTGCATTCTCTTGTCCGGTTTGAAGGACTGCCTGTGCAATTGAGCTATGCAATATGCAAATTGCTTTCTGTTCTGGAATTCCCATTCTTTGCAATATTATCTATATATTTTGTTATGATGCACACAATCAATAATTTTTTTTAAAAAATGGAAAACATCTTTCTGGTATTCTCTGCTTTCCATCAAGAGTCAGCTGATGTCATCCTGGGATCCTACTTGAATTTAAGGCAGCTCTCTGTGGATATACTACTATGCATATTTAAAAATTATCTTCAGCAAAAATTTACATGCAGGTGATATTAAACATATTGTTCAATAATTTACCTTGCATTAGGTCATAATTCTTTGGTATAGGCACAAATTATGAAGCTCTTTCAGTTGGCTATCCGGGTAAGTGTCTTACAAACTTCTTGGCAGAGACTATTGAGAACTTCCAGTGCCACATCAGCTTGTCAAAAAAATCCCTCCTCTATTTCATCAATTCTCTGCTAAGGGTTTGCCTTTAGCAAACCTGTGCTACATGGTGGTATTGACATTTACGGCAATACCTCTAATCCTACCATAACTCTGCTCTAATGTGAGGGAAACTTCCTTGGGGCTGACCTATACCTTGAACATGAGATGAGGAAAAATGAAAGAGAAGTGAATGGAGATCAGAAGGAGCTACTATCACCAAGAAAGAAGAGCCAGAGTACAGAGTGACCTTTGCA
Source organism: Nesogale talazaci (assembly GCA_004026705.1). NCBI lineage: Eukaryota > Metazoa > Chordata > Mammalia > Afrosoricida > Tenrecidae > Nesogale > Nesogale talazaci. Next base: position 32,324 of record PVJH01022664.1, read on the forward strand.
CCTGGACACTGAGAAATTGCTGGAGCCAGGGGGAAGATTGGTGGCAAGAAATGTGGATATCTTCAAGGAATGCTGAAAAGAAGATGAGAACCTTGGTTGTGCATGGGACTGTGGCCCACTGGGATGGAGGTTCAATTCCAGCAGCGGCTGCACAGGAGCAAAGGCTGGGCCTCCTACTCCCACCACCAGAGGGCAGTGATGCCACCCCCCCCAAAAATAAAATAAAGAAAATAAAGAAGATGAGAACCTTACCTCTTGGCTTACAAAGAATGAAAGCCTTGCCCTGGATCTAGATTCCTAGTCTCCTACTAGTGAGAATGTAAGTTTCAGTTTGTTAAAGTCACCCACTTGTGATATTTATGTTATAGCAGAACTGGATCGCTAAGACACTAAGTTATCTTGGTCTCCAGATGAGCACGAGTAAGTCATAATTTGCGTGTAATCCTCTGCCTTAAAAAAGATTATGGTAGATGCAATAACTCAGAGTAAATGACCCTACTTCACAGTTGTCACTAATTCAGCATAAGGTGGTCTAGAACCCATTTGGGGGTAGAACAACCCTTTCACAGGGGTCACCCAATTCATAACAGTAGCAAAATTACAGTTATAAAGCAGCAATGAAAATAATTTTATGGCTGAAGGGTCACCACAACATGAGAAACTGTATTAAAGGGTTGTGGTATTAGGAAGATTGAGAATCACTGTCTGGAGAGAAGGAATTTTATCTCATTAACTGAGATTATGCTGACCAAGACATTGACTATGATCTCTCAGAGAGTAAAAAAGATGTGCCATATCTCTATACAAAATATTGTCCTCTGTGGAATAAGAATAAAATCAGGAAGATCTTCCTCAAGTAAAATAATAAACATTTTAAAACAAGGACAACCACATTCTACACCACATATTTAATTGTGAGGAACTTGAATGCTACTTTCCTGGGAGGAAAATGAATTATTTTCTTATACTTACATCACCCCAAAAATACTTTTTTAAACAAAGGTATTCAAGTGTGCCCAGCAGTATTTCCTTCCTATTTCCTAAAATTGACAGCTCTTTCTGAAGCAAAGGCTAAATAAATGAATCTATTTCTGGGGTCATCACAAGTGACAAGCACAGCACTGGATGCAAGCTTTGCACCTGGCTTTACAAAGCTGATGCTTCATCCAGATGCTGAGTACTCTGTGATGAAGGCAGGAAATTTCAAAAGAAAATGTTCAAGACTGAAGATGATGTACTGAATGTTATAATAGTTGTAAGAGCCCCCAATAAAATTATTTTTTTAAAAAAGAAAATGTTCAAGACATATTTTTTAGATGGGAGTTTAAAGGTACTTACCTTAGCAGTGATTGCTTTGAGGGACAGGCTGAGGGATTTTATTCTTTCCCGGAGGCTAAAAGAATTAAAAAGAAAACATTGGCAAACATACTTAGATACCATCACAGGTAGGAATAGTCACTATGAACAGGGAACTCTCCACTCAACAAATGGCTGAGGAAAGATGGTGCCAAAGTGATCCTTTTTGATGTGAAAGTAATGTGGTGCTGGGAAATAGATTTCCTTCCATCGTCATGCTTACTGAAGTCAATACTAACATTTATTATCACTCCCTGAGTGCACACTTACTGACATGAGGAAGAAACTACCCAGATAATTTACTGGCAATACCAGATTTAAATTAGTGCTCCTGTAACCACCTTTCTAAAAGGATTGTCTACCCAAGGTACTGTTTTCCACACAGGTAATTGAATATGTTGTATTTGAGTACCTTGTACAATTTGACAAATACTCAGTGCTTTCTGCATTTAGCGTTAAGGTGGAATATATAGAGTATGCATATATTTAATTCTATCTAAAATAATACTCCTTACACACTATAATTTTGTCTACTTCCATTTTTCCCTTTAGTGTTACTCACACTTGATATTTAATTTTATATGTAATATCCCTCTCCCCTCTTTGGAATACAAGTTTCAGAAGGTCAACAACTGCCAGTTCAGTTCATGCTTCTGTCTCTATGCTTAAAATCCTTGGAGCTTAAGTGAAAATGAGATTTGGATCATATTTTCAAGGAAATTGCTATTTAGTGAAGAAATACATGAAGAAAAGCAAGGTGCAAAAAAATAGTAAAAGAGGAATTGAAACCATTTGCTAAGAGAAAACTACTGCATAAACTCTATCATAAACAGAATATTGTCTTCAGGTGAGCAATAGGGATAATTTGTGTGGCAACTTGGAATCCAGGGAAGAGGGAAGAAAGAAAACTATGACGTGAGTCTCAAAGACAAAAAGGGAGGAAAGATGAGATTCCAGGGAAAAGCGAATCTAAGAGGACCTAGTGACAGGTAAGTTGCAAGAGTATGCTAATATGAACATGATTATTCCTGAAAGACAGAGGACAAAGATAGAAATGATGACCTACACATGAGAGTACTGTTTATTTGTTTATAGAGAAGATAGGAGTGTTAATAGTAATATAATCTGAGTTGCAGACACATGAAGACATTATATTTCTGATATGTATGGAATATGTATAATTAAAACTCACTTTAAAGAGAATATCAGGGCGCTACCTTCAGCAACAATCCAGTTGCGATGTCCAATAGCTTCACAGAAAGCAAAGGAAGGGGAAGAAGAATCAGAAACCAGATTTGAGAAAGAAGATCCTTTTTAAAAATCTATTTTTGCTATTATAATGGATATATAGTTAAATCGGTAGAGAGCATTTAGAGCAAAATCAGGGATTCTGTAGATATTTGCCTACTGGTGCTTGGTTGAAACAGAGTGGGACACATCCCTCAAGATAAAGTATAAAGAATAGTCAGAGATTAGGACTGAACGCGCACTACAGAAAGTAAACTCTCTGGAGGGGAAAGCTTCACATTGAAGACCATGAGGAATTAGAGACTAAGAGTTTTTGGAAAGTGATACTGCACTGTTTGTAATAGATAGACATTAGAAATATCTTACACAACTGAGAATTCGGATATGATTCAGTCATTCTGCGGTGGTTAAGCTTCTGCTTTCTAATGAGCACCCACAATTACAAATGCTACCAGCCCATAGACCACACTTTGAATAGCAAAGACATAGAATATTTAATCTACTCAGTGGCTAGCACAAAGGACTAATAGAATAATTGCTTATCAGTATAAATATAAAGCCTCTGGAGGAAAAAAAAACAATTAAACTGGTCAGTTAAAACATGGACTCTAAGCTCAAAGTCATTAAATTCTAACTCAAAAAACCATTTGTCATTGAATTATTTATGACTTTCAACTATGATCCCAAGTGTATTAGAGCAATTTTGTATATCTGATTTTTCAGAAGTATATTGCCAGCCCTTTCTTCTGAACTACTTCTGAGTGGGCCTTCAAACTTTTGGTTAACAGTCTAGTTAGTTGATCATTTGCATTACCCAAAGACTTCAAGTTCTAATTTAGATAAGTGTAAAATTCAGTAATCCTGGATTATCTAATTCACTGCATTTTTTCTCAGAAACTTTTTCTAACTTCTAGGAAACTCAATTCAGCAAGAAGATGGTGTCTGAGTAGAATCATCAACCTGGTGCTCCTATTTTTAGATCAGAAAATCAAGAGGTAAGGAAATATTGTAAGGCTGGGTACTAAAAATAGATTCAGTGTTCTAGGGTCTAGTTCGGACCTCTCTCCAAGTTTGCCCATCAAGTGAATAGAGAACTCACCGAAACTCTGTAAGTTCACCTCGTCTACTCATGGGCTTCATTAATACTTCACCAGAACCAGCAGGATGGCAGCTACTACTTTTCCTATGCCCCAAATCCAAGACTCAATAATGTTTCCAGGCTGCTGTATGTCTGTATGTCATAATCCCAGGCTCTCAGAGAGCCTCCAAGAATCATACAAAAGACCACACACCGGAGTTCCCTCTCTTATCCCCTTTGTTCCTGTATTCTCAGACTTTGCATCCTATCTTCCTATCCATGAATGGAGTGACTACATAGGCCAGCCCCTTTCCCCAGTTTCCCAAGTACTGTTAGATAAGTAGTCACTAATTTTCAGCAATTGACGAG
>PVJH01022665.1:0-36105 GCA_004026705.1 Nesogale talazaci
TGAAGACCCTCGAAAGACAGAAGCAAAAGTCTGGGACCTGCCGGGGACCTGACTGCAGCTCCCGCTTTTGCCCGGGGCCGAGGCTGTCTGGCGTCCCTTGCAAGGCTCGTTGCTAAGCAACAGACCCGCGCCCTGTTCCACTTCCGGTCATCTGTTTGCGCCTTGGACCCTCACCCCGCGCCACCGGAGCACATCCCTGCAGGAAGCACTCGGGCGTCTGCCCAGTGCGCGCGGAGTTCAGGGTCAGGAGGCCGTAGGGGTCAAGACCAAGAGCTAAGGGCCAAGCTAATACTCCTAGGAATATTTATCTCAGCCGATTACACCCTCCCTCGAAGTGAATTGAGTGCGCGGGCCCGCTGCCTTCAGCCTGACTCAGTTCCTTGGTTTCAATTGTGCCTAGAAGGCCTCAGAAGTGCACTGAAATGATGGCAAATGTCAGGGCGCATAGGAGGGGACTGGAATGATGCGAACACGGCATGCAGGACTGCAGCCTGTAAGTCCCCATCTTCTCTGTGCTTCCACCCGCCTGTATTCCCTGGACTCCTCCCACCCGCTAGAAAACCATCTCTCAGAAAAACTCCAGTAAAAGAACCTTTAAAATTCACTCAAACCAACAGCTTGAAGTGGATGACTAAAGAAAAGGCACTGTGCTGAGCTGCACGTGTTCAAAGGAGTCAACCAGACTTCAGATTGTGGAGACTCTGATTTTCAGAAGTGGAGCCACCCCTCTAGGTGTTGGGGAGGTTTTGGAAATGTTGACGGCAGCACATGTACAAGTGTACTTAATACAGTCGAATGGTGGATTGTTACAAGATTTAGAAGAGCCCCGAAATAAAATGATTAATGAAAGAAGAAGAAAATGAATGACAATGGAAGACAGGTGTAGAAAGGGAAGTAAATTACCAAGGTTATGACTCAAACTGAGTAGAGAGACAAATTGTGAGCACAAGTCTGTCTCTTTTGGGCTGAGCCCCGGTGACGTAGTGGTTGTGCGCGGGACTGCGGCCCACTGGGATGGAGGTTCGATTCCATCTCCACAGAGCAAAGGCTGGGCCTCCTACTCCCACCACCTGAGGGCAGTGATGCCCAAACACCCCCCCCCCCAAAAAAAAAAGAAGTCTGTTTCTTTTGAATGAAGTAGGAGAAAAGATACTATGGGCATAAAATTAGTAAGCATTTCTACTAGCAAATAGAATCAAAATTGCCACCCAAACTTTGAATGTGCAAGAAGGAAAGACCCAGACAGAAACAGAGGCTTCCGGAGGAGGCTCAGGAATCTGCAGAGAGGGTTTTTTGTTTTTGCTTTCTCATCAGAGAGCACAATTCAACTACTTGAAAGCCAGTAGATTAGGTTCGAGGTGGAGACACCCAAGGGGAAGCAAAACCCTTTAGCAAGAGAAAGACACTCCTCCTGGGCTCACCAACCAAATGGACCCCGCTGGCATCTGGTGGCTTTGGACCCCTAGTCACCTCTCAAGATCTCCAAGTGCACATGGTTCCTGGCGCAGAGTCTCACCTCTATCCCTCAGAACGGGGCATGAGTTGGAACCAGCAACTTTGCACTTAGTGCTTACCCCACGATGTCTCCAGGGCTTACACAGACGAAAACCAAAAGAGGTGAAGGCCGTAGGTTGAGTCACTGCCGCAACGTTGCCCACCAACTAATCCTGGATGTTAAGAAGGAGTTGAGGAACTCGGGTTGAAGGATTCCAGGAGAAGTCGAAGGTGGGCTGGGTTGCTTGATAAGGAGCCCTGGTCCACAAGAGCAGATCACGGAGGGATCAACCGAAACCAAACTCCCTGCCATCGAGTCATGCCAGGTCCTGGCGACCCTTGATAGGACGGGAGAGAACTGCCCCTGTGGGTTTGTGACATTAACTCTGATGGGACTGGCAAGCCCCATCTCTCTCTCCCTCAGGGTGAGCTGGTGTTTTTGAACTGGTGACCTTTTGGTTAGCAGCCCAACTCAGAATCACTGCACAACCTGGAGGACTGGAGGAATGGGTTCATTTTAACAATGGTAGATGGGGATGGGTCCCAACAGACCACAAAGCCCCATCTACTCTCTCCCCCTCCCCCCCCACCTAATACCCTTCCTTCTTGAATCCCCTTCAGTCTCTCTACCCAGGCACTCTACTCACTCCGTCTGAAAAACCATACTCTGCCTACATCAACATCGAGGTCTCCTGACTTTCCACGCAGCCTCTGGCAGACCTTCGTTTACACAAGCAGCTTCCCACAGGTCACTCTTTCCTTTGCACAATCCTATTTCTAAATTGGTAATCCGGGAGCCAGCTTGACAGACTAATGCAAGGAAACACAGCCTTTAGAAACTGGCAAGGAAAGTTCTTTCGAATGTGTCATTTTATGTGATAGCCATCAAGCAAGAAGACTATAGCTTCAGGAATGGGATCCGTAGTTCTCATAATGTCACCACCCAGACTGAATGCTGAGAGGAGAGAAACAGCCAAGTCCTCTCTAGCTGCACTGTTCGCAATAAAATCAGCTCACAATCCGAAGGAGCTGACTTCTTTCGCAAAATGTTCTGAATTGGGGCTGAGCCCCGGGGGTGTAAGCGGTTGAGTGCAGGACTGTGGCCCACGGGATTGGCGATTCAAATCCAGTGGCGGCTTTCAGAAGCAGCCCTGGGTAGCTCCCACGACCACCAGAGGGCAGTGATGCCCCCCTCCAAAAAAACAACCAAACAATAAATGTTCTGAATGACTTCCTCTAGTTCTCAAATACTTCCTCCAGTGATCCCAATTCTACGAGACAAATCCAGGTAGACCAGGTGATGTACACAGGAGTCGGAAACATGGGGAATTTTGGATAGATGTTCCCTCAGGACGAGTGATGGGAGTGGTGATACTGGGAGGGTAGAGGGATGGTGGAATAAAAAGGTGGAACCAATGTCAGGGATGTACATATAACCTCCTCTCTGGGGCACGGACCACAGGGAATTGAGTGAAGGGACACAATGGGCAATGTACGACATGAAAAAGTAATAACAATTTGTAAATTATTAAGGGTTCATGGGAGAAGGGGGAAGGAGGGGAAATATGGGGAGCTAGTGCTGGGGGCCTAAATGGAGGGAGGATGTTTTGAGAGTGATAATGGCAACAAGTGTGCAAATGTGGCCCGCATACCATTGGTGTATGGCTGGGTCATAGATGGGAGTTGTATGAGCTCATAATAAAATGATTAATTTTTTAAAAAGGGGGGTGGGGAAGAGGGGGAAAGAGAGCATATACCAAGGGCTCAAGTGGAAAATATTTGGAAATGAATATGGCAATATGTGTACAAATAAGCTTGATACAAATGATGTATTGAATGTGATAAGAGCTGTGAGAGCCCCAGTAAAATCATTGAAAAAATAAATAAATAAATAAAATGTCTTGGACTTGTTGGTCCCTCAAATTATAAAAAGGTAGTTTGTCAGTCTTTCCTGCTCGTCTCCATGAAAGGTTTCCTTATGTGCAATTAAACCCAGCCGCCTTCCCCTAGCTCGATTCTGACTCACAGTGATCCTGAAGGACGCAGTAGAGCTCCTGCCAAAGGCTCTCCAGCTGCAGCGACTTCCAGGACCGTCTGTGCCTCTTTCCTCCCTGGAGTGGCCCGTGAGTTCAAACTACCGGCCTTCCACTTAGCAACTCGATGTTCCACCCACCTTGCCGCGACTGAATGTGAGGAGTGCTGGGTGTGTGCTTTTCATTTTCTAGCCTACAAATAAGTTCATTTTAGGAGAAGATGTCTGAGAACAGTCATGGGTTACCCATTACCCAAATATGCAGGACCAAATGGAGAACAGAAATGGACTTGATGGTGTTTTGGCTCTCTGAAGTTCAAGTTCAGTTGCATTTATGATCTTGAGTTTCCTTTTATGGTTTGATGCTTTTTGCTAAAATAGTTTTTATTAGACAGGATCCAAATGCTTGCTTAAGGACTGCATGCCCCAATTTGTGCTGATCCTCAGGGAATCTTTTACAAGAATGGGGTTTTTTAAGTACATTTTTTTTCTTTTAAGATATAGCGAATAAGCTTATATAGATGCTGAGTTCTAACTGTTATTTTTACTACTCACTCTTTAAACAACAGCAACAAAAACCTCCTGCTTTTGAAGCTGTGGCATGTGTGGAGGGGAAGATGGGGTATTGCTGTTTGCTGTACACACACCTATGGAGGAAATACCACACCTTTCACTATGGTGGGGCAGAGTGTGAGACGGAGTAAACACTGTGGACGACTACTGACAGGGTCCAGAATCTGCTTGTCTGGTCTTAGGTATTTTTTGTATTTTGCTTGTTTGTTGCCTATATAGCCTTCTTCTTTCTTTGTGAACCTCTGCTCTCTCTCACCTTTCTCAATCCACAAAATCTTTCTTTTATATATATATAAATATATATATATTAAAAAATCATTCTGCTGGGGGCTCTTACAGCTTTTAAAACAATCCATACATCCATTCTGTCAAGCATATTGATACGTTGCCATCATCATTTTCTAAACATTGACTTTCTGTTTGTGTATCAGATATCAATATCAGCTCCTCTCCTTTCCCTCCCACCCCCAACCCTCCCACCCTTGTGGCCTCTTGGTAAATTATAAATTGTTATTGCTTTCATATCTTACACCAACCACATGTGGTTTCTGTTGTTCATCCATCTGTGGGGGGGGGGTTATGTGTCCAACATTGTGATTGGTTCCCCCTTCCTCTCCTCCTCTCCCCACTTCCCCCTGCCCTCCTGGTATCATTACTCCAATTTCTGTTCCAGAGGGTGTTATCTGACCTGGATTCCATGTGTCCTGAGCTCTTAACTGTACCTGTGCACATGCTCCAGTCTAGCCATCAGTGACAGGTGGGACTGGGGTCATGATAATGGGGGGTGAGGAAGCCTCAAGGAGCCAGAGGATTAGCGTGTGTTTCATCAGTGCTGTACTATGCCCTGGCTGACTCATTCCTTCTTTGGGACCCTTTTGTGAGGGTTGTCCCACTGTCTACAGATGGGTTTGTGTCTCTTCTCTGAACTCCCTCATTCCCACTAATGTGTTTTTTTGTTGCTGTTTGTGTGGGGTCTTCTGATGCCTGTTACCTGACCCAGTGATGTCTCATGATTGCACTGGCTGGTGTGTTTTTCCCATGTGGGCTTGTTGCTTCTCTGCAAGATGGCTGCTCATTAAACTTCATGTCTTTAAGACTCCAGATGCTATATCTTTTAATAGCCGGGGACCATCAGCTTTCTCTTCCACATTTGCTTGTGCACTCATGACAAAATCTTTCTTGAACACCTGCTATGGGCCATTATTCTCACTCCTGGGGAAATAAGGAGCAGCCAAAAGCTGAGCTCTGATAAAGACAAACAAAATTAACAAGGAAAACAATGATATTATTGAACAATTTCAGATAGCCACACATGCACGCAGAGGATAACAGGGGTGACATGGAGACAGATGTTTCCTCTCTAAGCAGAATACATTTGGGCTGAGAACTGAATGACAGGCAGGAGCCAGCCAGTCAGAGATGGTGGTGGTGGTTGCTGTGGATTCCAACACATAGCAGCCCCATTGTGCTCCAGAGCACTGTCCGCTAAGGGTTTCAGGATGAGTTCTTTGGAATGCCCAACCTGTCTTCAGAGATGCCTTTGGGAGGTTCGAACCATCACCTTTGGCTGCTAGTCCAGTGCAAAATTATTTGTGCCAGCCAGGAACTCCATCAATGAGCTAGAATTTTAAAAAACAAAACAAACTAACTGCCATCAAGTCAATGCTCACTCAAAGTGCTCCCCTCTCAGTTTCCTAGACTGAAGGGACTGAAAGCATTCCTGAACTAGACCAGGAACAAAGAAAGGTTTTACGTAAATTACACGGAGGAAACATGAACTGGAATGGTACAAGAATGGGGTCAGGAAAGCCAATTAAGAACCTACTGGATGTTTGATTTCGGGTTTTGTCACCAAAGGGGAAAAAATGCTTATTTGGTGTAGACCCCCAAAATAACAACGATGGGAGAAGCAAAAAGATTGTGACAAGTGAACAAATCAGGGATACATTCTGAAGGTACAAGGACAGGATTTGCTGCTGGATTACATGTCAAGAACAAGAATAAAGTAAACTTGTTTGCTGGAGCCTCTAACGATCCTGGGCACTGCTTGGCTGTTGAGGTGGCTGGGGAGGAGGCATGTCGATACAAAACATTAAGAAGTGGATTTGAGGTGCGTAAAGCTTGAAGAAGACCCCTATTAGACAGCCAGGTGGAGCAGTGAAAGCAGCAGGAAGCTAGACACCGCTACAGTTCCATGGGGGATCCGGTTTCGAGTGGATGGACAGCCACAGAGAGGGTAATGGAAGGCATGACACTAGATAAAATCATCAAGTGAGAGTAAAAATAAAGACAAGAAGAAAGATGGGCCAGGACCCAGGCTCTGAGACTCTCGGTTTTTCTTTCTGGGAACTTGAAATTTAAAAAATGACATATTTTATTGATCCTTCAACAGTTTTGCAAGGACAGAGTTACAATGTCTTATATATTAAAAAGCTCTTCCAAACTTGGTTGGCAACTCATGCCTGTGGTATTTGTTTGTGAAAAATACTGAACTCTATATGGACCAATTCCCACAAAAACAACTAAAGCTGCTGCTTGATACCACACATTGACCTTCTACTAATCACAACCAGACGAGGAAAAATGCAAATGGTTTCCTTTGGCTTCTTTGGACACTAGAGGGAGGTATATTCACCTGGAAATCGGGTTTGTGTGCGTGTGAGTACACAGAATGATTATTTTACCCACCATAGAATCCGTGGTCATGTGGAACGCTCATGTTCTTGCACGCATCCAGAAAGGCAGTCATTTACAAAGATGGACCCAAATATCATGTTCGGAAAGTCATTCTGCTGCTTTGTCGAAACAGTTCATACTGAATGGCTGTTTCACAAGTTTTAGGAAATAGATTCAGGTGACAAGCTGGTCATTTTTCAGCAGGACAATGTGAAACAATCAAATGACTATGTCAATTAGGTCAGTTTTATTTGAGGCCAGCGGCCCTGGAATTCTGGTACCGTGCTTGCTATAAGCCAATGAATCAAAAGAGTTGACTCTTAACCTTATGGCGAGGAACCTCACAAATGCGCTTTTCCTTCATCGGGTTTTTCCAGGTGGCTAGAGGTCACTGGCATGAAGTTCATTCTGGGCTTTCTCTGACTCCACTAAAATGTTTTGAGGGTTGCTAGGTAACCTCAGAGATATGCAGTGTATACATGATTGCTTGGGGCAACTAGAAAGCTCTCTCCTTATTTACTTTAGTAATCTTTCCAAAGAATACACTTCAAGGCGTTCTCCTTTCCTGATCAAAGGTTGAGTCTGAGCCCCATCCAATAATTTTTGCCTACCAAATGCTTTATTGACCTTGAAAATCCTTTCGTGAGTTCTCTTTTCTGTAGCTTTGACACTAGCTTGCGTCTGTGATTAAATAAAAGCCTTTTCTAGCTAGAAGGATGGAGCATGGTCAAAGACATAGAGACTAATTTCTAGAACTAACTTGAACTCCAGCACTGTCTGGAGACACCCCTAGGGCTTCTGAAGGTGAACAAGTGACTGACATCTCCAAGCTGTTGCTTTCTCTTCCCTGAATTCTGTGCGCAATCGCATTTAATTGCTGTGAGCATTCATATTGTTAATGCTTGAAAAGCATCTGACTGAGTGCCAAGCATGAGACAAGCATTCAAAATTTCCTGACTCTCTTGCTTTCTCGCCACCTGAAATGTTGTATAAAGCTATAAATCACATGCTCATAGATTAGGTGCCCTGGAATATTTGTCAAATGCTGGTGATAAGGAGAGATGTGACCTGGAACACGTGAACCAGGCAGGCTTGTAAGGGTACAAAGTGTAGTCACTGCGAGCGAGGGCGCCTTCTGCTCTACAGCACCTGGCCGCTCACGTAGGCTTGTGTGCAGGGAAGGGCTGAGGAAGGCAACCGTAAGTCAGGCAAGGAAGGTTGTCCCTGAGAGCGATGGTTTCCCCTCGCTCGCCACAAATGTGCATTCCACCCCTCTACCCCTTCACCTTCCAAGTTCTCCTTTCTCCAGAACCCATCCCCAGTCTAATGGACTAACGCCTGCTCCATAAAGAAACCTACAGACAGTGACCGTGCGTCGGGAGGCCCGGGCACAGGCACAATGGTTGGAGTGGCATTGGACTGTGCAGGGTTTCGCTCTGTTGAGCATAAGGGCACTCTGGGTTGGAGCTGACAGGGTGGCTTCCCCCGCCCCCCATTGGTTTCCAAGGTCACAACTCTTTCGAGGAGTAGAAAATACTATCTCTCTCCTATGGATGGCTGGTGGTTTCAAGCCCCTGGCCTTGTAGTGAGCTGCCTCATACATAACCACTACACCACTCTAGCTCCACCCAACTCATGCCTGCGTCCCTACTGAGCCTGTAAGGCAGCAGCCAGGTCATCCTTCCTTAAAGTTTACTTACGGCATGTCACAAGGAGGGGATGCACATTTATGCCAGTTTTCCTTCAAATTTGTTTGAAACATGTAGCATGACAAGGGCATTCATCAAGGATAAATATGTAGCAATAGTTTGACGTATTTGCTGATCGTGCGGGAAAAGTATACCCCTTGTCCCTTAAACCAAGGGGTTTCAACAAGATCCTGGAAGATGGAAATGGTAGGCAAGCAAATCTTTCCACAATGTTTTTGAAATCTGCTGATATTTTTTAGAAGAATTGAAAGAAAAAGGATAACGTGTTGTATTCATAGCTGTGCAGGTATCCCTGCAATGCTTTTAATTTAATTGCTGTGAGCAATTGCTATGAGCTCACAGCAATTAAATCCCTGCAATCACTGCAATCACTGAGGTTTGCTTCAGTGAAAGTAAGATTAAGTTCTTCATGATATAAGAGCTTGTTTTACAAATATAATATAACAAAGAGAGTGTGGTGAATATTTTCTTTAAAAACAAGCTGTGTCTAAAAGCCCTTTAACAAAACCCTATTAATTGTTATGATGATATGTGAGTAATCATCTGACACTCACAAAACTCCAAGATGGGTATTTCTGTACCTACAGTGAAGTGAAATGTTCAGCTTGAATCTGGCTCTTCTTCTCTGGGCCTCCCACTAAATGACCACCACCCCCCCCCCCCATGTAAATAGGGTGAGTGAAACAAAATAAAGGAAAGAGTCAGCTTCGCTCCTCCTCTGGGTATTAGAATGCCAACTCACAGCTGACATAAGTTTTTTAAAAAATGCAAAAGGGGCATGAGGAAAATACTACTGTATGTAAAACTTTCTGGGATGAGGTCCAGGTTATATGGCAGGGGCCAGACCAAGTCCAAGGCTACCTATAGCAGTCAACTAAAAAGGAGACTTGCTGACTCATAGAAGCACAGACCAGGGACCAAATGAGGCCAAGGACCAGAAAAGATGCCTATCAGGATGGCTGAGAAGAAGCCTTTTGGACCAGAGGACTGTGTTCTTGCCCTTTTGTAGCCTGTTAGCTTCCTTAATAAGCCGCCCATGATGATGAGTTCAGTGACTATTGTACTAGATTGTTGAACCCAGCAGAGTGCTGTGCTCCAAACAGCTGGTGTTAAAGAAGCTGGTGAGAGGAGGCCTTTTTGGCCTCTGATGCCCTTCCTTTGGGTGGTGTGGAGTTGGACTCCCTTCTCGGAGTTCAGATGTGACCTCCATGCCATCTTCTCAACAGCTCTTGAATTTTTACATGCACAGAGCTGACACAGAATGTGAAGGATGACTGTTATTTATTATTCAAGCAACAGAATAAAGTAGTGCAGAGGCAGGAAATAGAATACTTCTCAAGGGCATGAAAAATAAAGAACCACAGATCAGATGGCTCGCCTGTTTTCAAAGTGTCAAACCATAACACAGGAAAGTAATGGTCCTAGGGACTGATGACCTGCTACCAGTTCTGTGACCTACTTACTGTCTGAGCTTCAGTTTGGTTCCATCTCCTTATAGGGAAAGCCTAGGTGAGCCTTCACATAATTCAAGAAGACAACATGGGAAGACACTTTGAAATATTAAAAATTATAATTGATATAACATTATTTTCAAAATAATTGCATGGCAACATTTAGTAGTGTGTTTTGTTCTTTTTCTGAATAGTTAGGCAATGGCTATGGATCAAAAGAAAATAAGATAGATGCAAAAAAAGTATGGAAATAGAGTCTGCTTTTAATTATTCACAAGTTGTGTTAGGCAGAATTCTCTACAGAAACAAAGCCAGGACACTTATATGACAATGATGATAATAGATAGATAGATAGATAGATAGATAGATAGATAGATAGATAGATTTATACAGTACAAAGGAATATAGCAGCTAATTAGTTCATACAGGAGTACAGAGGGCTCTGTTCAATTCACTTCCATGGAAAAGTTAATATACTGGAAGTCCTTCAACTCATGAGGGATGCTGAGTCCAAGATCTAGGAAGCAGACATCTGAGCCCACCCACAAACAGCAATCAGCAGGGCAGGTCACCAACAGTCAACAGCACAGGAGCTTAGCCAAGCAGGTCCTGATGGGATATGGAACACAAGCGCTGCAAAACAACAGGATCCACCAGCCTCAAGCTCAAGCGATGTACATACCAGCAGCATGGTGAAGCAGGTCTCAAAGGAGCCTCAAGCTCTAGTTACACAGTCCACAGGTTGGCTTGTCCCACAGGTAGTGTAGCTCAGAAGTTGAGGCAGAGAGCTAGTCAACGTAGCCACACACAAGTCCCGTCCCCTGAGAGCCAGAGATGAGCACAGAGGCCTTTTTGTTGATAAAATAAATGTTGCACTGACATTTTGCCCATAATTCTACATAAATTTTGTTTGTTTGTGTTTTTGCTTGTTTGTCTTTCTGTCATTCCCAAATCCTAAAACAGGTAGCCTCTACTGACTAAATCTTCCAAGCTCGATAATATGGATTGATTTTGCTCCTGTCTCTTTCCCTATGAATCCAAATCCAGTCATTCCTTTTTCATAAAAATGGCTAACAGTTAACTTCTCAGACCGACTGTCATTTCTAAGTCTAAGCTCTAGACAACTCCGTAACTTTATTCATCTTTTGTTGTTGTTCGCTGCCCCTGGCCTGGTTAATCTGTACCTTCCCAGACAGAACACGCTGTAAAGTGCACAGTGACTTCATCTTGGGTCTGGTGTCATTGACCTTTGTTTCATGAGACTATCCACAGATTCCTTCCTTCATTATCCTCAACAGTTTTTCATATACGGAGGGTCTCTGTATCATCCAGCATAGAACTCCTCCTCAGATTGAGAGTTTCCCTATTTTGACTGAAGTGTGAGTGGTTCCATGGTAGAATTCTCTCCTTCCCAGCTTTGATTCCTCTCCTCCTGTGCCTCCTGTACCCATGCATCGCTCAATGACGACTGGGTGTTACTGCACCACTGAGCAGCTTTCGGAGTTTTCAGTCTAACACAGACAAGCAAGAAAGACCTGGAAATCAGCGTGTGGAAATCAACCGATGAAACTTCCCGGAGTCTCTCTGGCGTGGTCCACAGCAGGCCTCTGGACGGCACAGGAGCAGGCTGCGTTTCCTTCTCTGGGGCGTGAGGACTCCGTGAAGCAGGGGCTGGCTCCACAGCAGCACATTTTCACTGAGTTCATTTTGTTTCTGATTCTTTTTATCTAACTTTATCCATTAAACCTTTTTCTCATATCCACCCAGTGGTCTGGTATTGTTCCCCCATGGTCATTATTTTTTAAAATAAGAATTTTCAACGCATACACTTCCAGTTTTTTAACCTATATCTTTTGCTAGTCTTTATTTTACTTGTATACATATTTTCCATTCCACTTGTTTTGAAAACCCCAGTCCTACTTTTGTTTGCTTGTTTGTTTATTTCCTATAAATATTTCCCTGATGGTCCTAGTCACTACATCCCTCAAATATACCTGGTATATTTTTACATAGATAATTGAACAAATGCAAAAACCTTTCAGTTGCCCTATATTCTGAAAAGGAGTGACCTCGATGAAATTTTCCTTCTCAGGCCCAAAGGAAACATGCACAAATTAACTAGAAAAATTACCTTTTTTCTAGGTTAAGTCTATTTAATGATGTAAAATTAATCTGATAATTTTATCTCCAGTGGTTAAGGGGGAAAAAACAAACGGAAGAAGTAAAAAATAATAATAATTCAATGCCATAAGGGAAAACAAACTAGTTTGTTTATTGATCTCCAGATATAATATATTAAAAAAACCGATGTCATCCTGAATCGAAATTGTTAAATGAGCAAAATGAAAGCCAATTCCAATCCATTGGACCCATGACTTCCCAACTCTTCATAAATGGGACTCCTCCTCTTCCCGAGGTCAAAGTATTGCTTGCAACTTCCAGGAGATACTTCCCACTGGGATCAGTGTCAGTCTCCTTCAGTAGAGCTTCTTGCTGGTTTGGCTCCCGTCCACCTCCTTCTTGGTCTTGCCATGAGGAAATCTTCCCTTTCTCAACGAATTTGAATAATAGCTCTGCCTGGTGAACTGCGATCACAGTTGGTCAGTGTCTAGCCTCCATTTTATTATTACTTTTAAAATCCTCACCAGCCACGTCTACCTTCATGAAGCCAGCACTTCATGACACTAGTCCTAAACAAGTACCTGCCAGGTGACCTTCCTGTGGAACACACTTTGAGAATTGCAGGCTCATGTGGGTCACATGAAAGCACTTCTCTAGGGTCTCCCTGTTATGGCAGGAATCTTCTATCTCTCACAGCAAGAACAGAATTTCCATATTTCTTGTCACAGCAGCTCTGGTAAGGCAACAGATGAGCAGGTAGCAGCTTATCACAAAGGTGGTGGTTCTAATCCAGGAAGCTGTGCCATCGGAGGAAGACCTGGCCAACAGTTCCCACAAAGGTTACATTCTAGAGACCTGAGAGGGCCCCTCTTGTCCCATGGGGTCACTAGCATCAAAATTAACTTGATGGCACCTAACACCCCACCCAACTTATCTCTGCCACATCTTTGCCCCACTGATTCTACCCTGCTCTACCTCCAGTACACACACGCGCGCGATCACACACACACAACACTGCCCTACCACTTCGTGATCACTGATGCTCTCATATTCACAGATGCAAAATGCTTCCATACTGACAGGTGATCAATCTTCCTTTTGTCCCCACATCATGAACTTTAGGTTGTCTTTTGGAGTTTTCGCTGGAATCTTACTGACATGAAATGCATTTACATAGGGCACGGATACCTAGCCAGAAGAGTCACTTGAAATATTATTTTTCTTTTTGGATCCACCTTTATTCAGTCCTCTCCAGGAGTTGATATTTTGGAAACAAAATATTACCGGTAAAGAGAAGCATGTGAAGTTTCCAAAAGCAAAAGCATATGTAACCAATGAAAGTATAACATTTCAGGGCCTGTACAGTAAAGCGGCTGTCAGATGATTTACAGGAAAATTCCTTCAAAACATAACAGACGGTGCCCACTACTACAAAGGGAATTTTTTCCTTCAAGTCCATAATATTCAAGTTCAATGTGCTACGTAATCAAAATACCGTCCTATTAAAACCTGAGATTTTCACAATAGCCTTTACCTCTGGGACCTGACCCACAGACCCTCTCAAAAGCCAGGGTATGACTGGTGCTAACCTCATGCTGCGTGTTCTTAGTTTCAGAGAACCATTTCTTTGGTGCACTTTTCCACATCAATATTAGAAGATGGGACTTCAATTCTCGAGCATACAAGTGATTCCCACTAGCCCAGCTAAACCAGAACATCTTACTTTCAATTAGAGAAATTATGCCACCCTTAGCCTCATTTATTGGGTGATTAACAAGAGAGTGAGGGCACTTATAAAGCAAATCTTGCAGAGGTCAGAAAAAGGAAGTAATAGACTCTATCAAACACTTCCCTCCACACTCTGTAGGGATGACCAGCATACAAAAGCAGGTCCTCAGAGGCCCTAGCACCTCAGTCATTTGGTAATGCGTGATGCAGGCCAATGAACGGAGCCAAAGAGGTAAAGGAAACCCTGAGGTCAGAAATCGCTGTATCATTGTGCCAGAGATTCCTGGCTGAAAGAGGAATTGAGTCAACCAAAAATCTCTTCAGAAGGCACAGTATCAGAACTTCTCATTTAGTCTGTACCTGGACCCTTTTACCACCACACACCTGCCCTATGTATCGCAGCGTGGTGATTTGCATGGTGTTATGTTGGTAGAAGCTTTGCCACTGGTCCTTAAAAAGCCAGCAGAGTTCTTTGGTAACAGGTCTCAGCAGAGCTACTAAACTAAGAAAGAGGAGGAAGAAAGATCTGGCAGTCTGTTTCTGAAAATTAACCAGTGAAAATCTTACAGATTACAGCAGAATATCATCTGCCTCACTTGCTTTGCACTAGTAATCAGGAGAGTTTCCTCGCTGAAGGAGAACTTGATGTTTGGTGAAGCAAAAGGTCAATGTGAGAGAATCTCCTGGAGAGGAATCCATACAATAGGCACAATGATGGAATTGAACACTGGTGAGATTGTGAGGGTGATCTCAGGCCTGGGCAATATTTTATTCTGATGTACATAAAGTTCCCATGAGTTGGACTTGATGTCATGGTAACTAACATGATACTTACTATAGAAACTACCCATCAAATCAGGTGCATGGTTTAAAATCAGGAGAGGTGTGTGTCAGGATTGTATCCAGTCACCATACTTATTTAACCAGTGTGCTGGGAAAATCATCAGAGAAGTTGGATTCTCTGAAGAAGAATGTGGCATGGGGCATAGTGGGAGGCTTATTAACAACCTTCAGTATTCAGGTGACACATTCTTGCTTGCTGAAAGTGAGGAAGACTTGAAACACGCACCAATGAAGATCAAAGATTGCCGCCTTTCGTTTGGATTACAATTCAGTGCAAAGAAGACCAAAATCCTCCCAACTGAACGCCTGGATCACAGCAATTACCAGCCAAGGGGACTAATGAGTTGCACGTGGCAGGAAAGAGTTGGGGGTCGGTTAGAGAATCACTCTTTTTTAATGCACCTTTTTGGCAGTTTGGGAGCCCCAGTAAGAGTGGCTAACCCCTCAGCTGTGAACTGAGAGAGGGGTTAAGAGTTCAGAGGTGGCAGCCACTCCTGAGGTGACAGGGGGCAGCGAGTGGGGTCTGCTTCCACAAAGGTTCACCCCCTCAACTGCTCCGGGTCCTCCCGGGTCATGGAGAGCTGGAATTGATTCACGAGCCTTGGGTTTGGTGAAGCACGCTATAAGCTTCATTCAATCAGGGCTGGGAGGGTAGGGGTGCTGTTCTAGAAAATGGCAGGCTCTTTTCCACCATGGCTGTGAACCCAGGTCTTGTCAGCTATCACCATCTGTAGACTGAGAACCCAGGTCTTGTCAGCTATCACCGTCTGTAGACTGAGCCCCAGGAATGAGCCAGGTCCCAACAAGCGGTTTTGCCTGTGTCTGAAGCCACCTGACAGAGCAGCCTCACTATGGCTTTGGAAGAAAGGCTTTGCTTCTGCGAGAAGAGCTTGATGAGGTGGAGCTGCTAAATTAATTGAGCCATGTGGTCGCCTTACCTCCACATCTCTTATCTGGGGAGGTGAGAAGTGTGAAAAGATGAAAAATGCAGCTAAAAGCACCATAGCCGATCTTCGGGCCAGGCACCCGACTGGAGTTTCTGTCTCTGGAAGTGTATCTTCACCCACAGGATTTCAGTGCTTCCAGAGGCTCTGGTCACTCAGGAGATGGCCAAAGGGCTCCACAAAGTGACTTGTGGATCTTGGCTCACAGGCAGACAGTGCAGTGCAGGAGGCTCCCCGGCTGTCACAGCTCTGCCAAGTTGTGCTCTTCTGGGAACTTCAGAGGGAAGCATCCATGGAAACCACCAAAGACCCCCATGAGAGAGGACCGGATCAACAAGCCTACCAGAGAGTACTGATGCCCCTATAAATAATAACTCTATGAGATATCCCAGATGTCTAGGAAACAGGATGCTTAGGGGATCTTGTCAATCTTGCAAAGATTAATATTTAATAAGGCCACGATTATAAAGCAAAACAAAGAAAGAGAAATGTGGTTTATATACCAAAAGACACCTTTGATGACAAGGAGGCCAGGGAGAGAGAGGGGGTGGAGCTAGGGAGAGGGGAGGGATAGGATGTCTGGGAGGAAAAGAAAGAGAACCTCATATATGGAGGGTTTAACAGAACATTGCTGATTTCATTTCCTGAAATGGTGAGTTAGTCTGGGTAGACTAGAGAAACAGATCCATAGACATGCAAATGTACATGAGAGAGGTTTGTATACCAGAGTGATTAAATATTGAAAAAAAGTCCCAGTCCAGTCCAGATCAAGTCCTTAATTCCCATATTAACCCATATGTCTGATACCAATCTATAAGTTCCTCTTCAGACTAACTAAACATATGCAATGATGTCAAATGCGGAGGATCACAGACCAGTGGGTGGAAACTCTTGTGGGCTCAGTGGCATTGTAAGCATCTCAGCGCTGGCAAGGGTCTCCACATGACTTCTCCAGCTCCAGAGGTCTGATGTGTGTGTGTGGGGGGGTGTGGGGGGGTGTGGTGTGTGTGTCTTCAGAGTGCTCTGCCCCTATTGACTACACGGTCTCTTGGTGATGTAGGGAGTTTCCATTAATGTCCTGCCCAGTCACCGTAACAGCTCCACACACCCTGGTCACAGCTGAGGGTAAATCCATGTGTAAAGTGACCAGATTTTAAGCCGGACACCATTGATGGGGGGTGGGGTGGTTCTTGATTAAAACTTTGGTCTATATGGAGCAACAAAAAATTTCATAGAACACAAAAGTAGTATTGCAACATATTTATTTTAATTTTAAAATGCTGCAGGATGTTAAATTGTTAAAAAGTGGGACAGCTGGTCACCTTATCCATTTGGCTTCTCCAGCTCCCAGGGCAGAGCACTATGTGTCTTTTCAATAGAGTATCTCTCAAGGTGTGAGCAGAGAAGAACAGGAGTTCCCAGAATTCTCAGAAAGTCATGCCCACACAGAAGCCTCATTGGTTATATCTTTTTTTGACAGGCCAAACTACCCTCTCCCCAAATTCACTCATAATCTTCTTGAATTGACACCAGATTATGGAACTACCACAGGCAGATTTTTATAACTATGTTTTAAAATAAAATAAAATAACAAAAAAAATTCCTCCACAATCCTTATCCCTCAAATGTAAACAGTTGTCTCAGTGGCTAAAGGAAAACGAATGAATGAGTAAAAGGGAAGTATACAGACTGTAGTGTGAGCAATAAACTGTAATGAATGAATACCTCTTCCAGAGGTCCTTTCAGTTTAAAAATTCTGAGAATCAATCTCAACTGTATCCCAGTAGCACAAACTTGCCCACAATAAGGTAGGAAAGTAGTGCCCCTAATTCTGAAAATGAAGATGATTTGCCACAGAGAGTGCAGGAAAGGTCACCAAAGGGAAAGTTTAGTGGTCATGTTTCCTCTTCTGGGCAGCTCTTTTTAAAAATAGGACTGGTGGGATGTACCCACTCAGTACATGTCTTCTGGCGGTCTTTGATGCTGACAAAGACCCCTGCAGGAGGAGCCACTCTTACCGGGCTACCCTCACACGCTGTCATGAAAGTGCTTCTTTTGCTCCTTCTACAAGTGTATCCATGGCATGAATTCCTGAGTATGGACATACTGACATGTGTTCATCCGTTTATATTTGGGTGATTTCCAATTAGCTTTTCAAAAATAAAGCTGCCATGAACATGCATGTATGAGTCTTTTTGTAGGCATGCATTTCCATTGCTCTTCTGTAAATGCCTAGAAAGAAGTAGAATTTTTGAGCATAGGAAAGATAAATGTCTAATTTTATAATTTTATAAAACTGCCAGGCAGTTTTTCCAAATCAGTGGTGCTCTCTGAATTCCCACTAGCAGTGTAGACTGTTGGAGCGGTGCAGTTCTCTACACCACCCCCCCCCCCCCACCACCACCACCACCACGACTTTTCATTCTAGCCCTTTGAATGGTGAGGAAGGGGCATCTGTCTGGCACTCAAAGGTACCTTTCCTTGACAGCTAATGGTGCTAAGCTAATGGTGCGGAGTACTTTTTAAATGTATTTCTTTTTCATTCATGTGTGTCATTCTTTTGGTCTTTTAAAATTGGGCCACTGGTCTTTTTATTATGATCCTTTATTTTGGATACAAGTCCTATTGCAAAAATTTACTCCCTTACTTTTTAAAAAATTCAGATCTTTTAGCAAGCACAAGCTTTTAATTGTGATAAAATCTATGGTTTTTTTATGCATAGTTCTCCTGAGAGGCCTACCTCTCGATCATGAAGATATTTTACTGCATCTATTCCATCTACTTTTTTTGTTTTAGATTTTATGTTTTAACCTGTGATTCACTTCAAATTAATTCTTGTGTATGGTATGAGGTAGAAACCAAGGTTAATTTATTGTACCCTATTTCTCTGCCAGTAACACATGTCTTTATATTTGTTTGATAACCACTCCTTCCTCCTGGAAGTTATTTTCCTCAATGTCACTATTCAAATTTGTTTCTGAAAGATTAGTGTTTTCACAAGGACCACTATGCCAATTTTTTAGAGTTGGCATAATGGTAATTCTGAGCATCTTCTGGTGGTGAGAAGCTGGGAGTGGTTGGCAGACAAATGCAGTGGGCACATATTATTTGTTTAAATACAATATACAGTTTTCAGTTGTTCAATACCATTATATTAAAGACATAGATATTTCCCAATTTCAAACTGGAGGAAATTATTGAAGGAGGTATCAAAGAAAGAAGATCAAAGATCCAGTATTTGCACTGAAGACCAAACCCTAAAATTAAGGATGGCACTCGAAGAACTGATCTGAAGAACTTTTTTCTTATATCTCCTCCTTCGAAGATAGTATCATGGATTTAATTTAATGGTATCTCTCGACCTTCTATCTTTTGCAAAGCTTAGCACACTTAGGAAAGAATGTTTCCCTAATGTCCTTGTTGTTAGTGACCATTGACTAATTCCAACTCATGGTGACCAATGTGTGCTAAGTACAACGGCTTCATGGGGTTTTGAAGACTGAGTTTTTGGGAGCCATTGATGTAATTTAATACTTGCCATACTTTCCTCTGAGGCTATCTGCTGCGACAGGCATGCTGAGAAAGTTAAAGGAGATTGATGAGACCTGATTGTACCAGTGATTTACACTTGAACAGAATCTTTAGAAATTCTACTTAGCTGCTTAGAGTGCCTTCCCCCTCCATTCCAACAACAGGCATCATTGATACACTAGAGCCAATTTCAGGTATCCCACATCAGAGGAAACATAAGTGAAATGTTTTTAGTGCTCAGTTTTGACAAGAAAGTTAGAGAGCAAAATGAGACCCAAGGCCATGCCACTGAGTCAGCATGGAAAATAGGATATGCGAGAGGCCAAGACTACATAAGATCTTATCATATGCCGAACTACATAAATGCTCACCACTTTCCAAAGTGGAACTTTAATACATTAGAGACAAACGGGCCGGTGGTTGGCTCTTAGAGGCACGTGTGAGAATAGCTCCAGGGTCACAGTTCCTCTGGGCGTAAATCTGCAGGCAGAAGTGGGAGAGAACAGATCCCACTGGTCTGCAAAAGCAGGACCATCGAGCACTCTGAACATGAGCTCCAGGACTAGAATATTGACATGTATACCCTGCCTTCAGCACATTAGCTTTGCGACCTGAGAAAGTTATTAGAGTCCTTCGTGCTTCAGTTCTAATGATTAAAAGACCAGATTTGTTTTTTTGGCGTTTTTTTGGTGGATGGGGGGACATCACTGTCCTCTGGTGGTCCTGGGAGCTACCCAGCCTTGCTCCTGGAGAGCTGCTGCTGGATTTGAACCGCCAAGCCAATGGGCTGCAGTTCCACACTCAACCACTATGCCACTGGGGCTCAGCTCAAGACCAGATTAATAATAGTGTCTGCCTCACAGAGTCATTGAAAGTACTAAATAAGCTAATCTATGTAAAGCACTTAGAATAATGCTTGGTCCATAGTACTCACTAAGTAGTACTACTATGAATACAATATATATTCTCATAGTTTTTAATTTATTTTTCTGAGTGTGTATGCATGTGCGTGTGTGTGTGTGTGTGTGAGAGAGAGAGAGAGAGAGAGAGAGAGAGAGAGAGAAAGAGAGAGAGAGAGAGAAGAGAGAGATTCAGATGTTGTTTTAAATTATTTTGGAAATGAGATGAGATGTCACTAACTACAGAATAAAAAATTAATCCTTAGTGCATTACCCAGTACCCTTTTGTGATATTGAGTAAACCAAGCCACTGCCCTTGAGTGGCTTGAACTGGTAACAACCCTGGAGAGGACAGCAGAACTGCCCTGGGGGGTTTCCTCGCCTGTAGCTCTTCGAGGGAGTAGAAAGCCTTGTCTTTCCCCAGAAGCGCTGCTCATGGTTTCCAATTGCCGGCCTTGCTGTTAGCAGTCATGCGCATGACCCACCACACTTCAGCATTCCTCGAAAATGCTCATGTTTTCCTTTGCCGTCAAAAGAACAGCGGATTTATGACAGGAGGCGTGGGTTCAGGACAGGGTTAGGCCATTCCACATGTAATCTTTAATGAGTCTCAACTACCAGCCTCATTCTCATCTGATAGGTGGGGATGATGATGCCAGAACCATCCGTCTGAACGCTTCACTCTGGCCTGCTTTGGAAGGTCAGTTCTTCATATCTGTATCTGGTGAGCTCCCACTCTGTCAGAGTCAAGACCCGGGTGAAGACATACAAAGTCTCACCAACACAGTGGATACGCATGCAATCATGGAGTGTGTGTGTGTGTGTGTGTGTGTGTGTGTGTACAGATGGTTAGCATGGAAGTGGATAGCCCAATTGCAATTGCAAATAACAATATTCAAATTTTGAAAATATACTGCAAGAGTGAGCAAATATCTTGGCCTCTCAAGATCGGGTCCCTTTCTCATTGACATAACACATGTGCATATCTCCATGGGACATTCTACCTGTACTTTCCCCTCTGAAATGTGTGTTCTGTATTTCTTTTGCATCATTTAAGATTTTAAAAACCTTTACCCTGCTTCTCAGGACACAACACTTGTATTTCTATGGCACACATTTTTTTCACTACTCATGTTCAACAATTACATAGAAAATAATGATATCACCATATTTTTATGCAAATAAAATGCACATTACATGGTTCCACAAACCATGCAACTCCCTCATGAATTAATTTCTGAAGCAGGTGATGTGCATTATATGCACGTGTGCATTTTTTATGTGGGTGTGGTACATGTGAAAAAATATAGTATTAGTCTCCCAGGCTTATCATTCTTGCATTTTCCAGAAGTAGAAACTGCTTATTAGTTAGCATCCTGCTTGATATTACCCATTGTCAAAAGTAGTATTGGTACACCAACAGCAGCCTTCTTGGAAAAAAGAACATGGATCTCTAATTCAAATAGAGATGGAACTGAATTTGATAACACAGATTAAAGGTCAATCTCATGCTTATAGCCACAAGTAACTAGGCAACTCATCATTCCAGTTATGAATCAGACCAGACAAAGGTTTATTTTTGAGTCAGGTCAGTTCTATGTCACACAGTAAGCAAAGTATAGCTGTAAGAGTTCTAGTTCATATATTCACAAGGTCATTCCAAACAAAACATGTTGAAAATATTTCTGTGGTTCTTAGGTAATTGCAGACAAGTTCCCTCACGAGAACACTTGTCTCAGTCTTCTTTTTTTAAAATTTTAATAAATCATTTTATTGGGGGGCTGTTATAGTTCTTATAACAATCTATTCATCAAGTGTACCAAGCACATTTGTACATATGCTGACAACATCATTTCCAAAACATTTTCTTTCTACTTGGGGCCCTTGGTATCAGTTCCTTTTTTCCCCCTCCCTTCTCCTCCCTCCCACCCCAGTGAACCCTTGATAATTTATTAATCATTTTTATTTCCATATTTTATACCACTTGCTATCTCCCTTCACCCATGTTTCTACTGTCCATCCCTTAGAGCAATGCTCAACCCCAGGGTTGTACATTGATCATTCCAATTGGTTCCCCTTTCTCCATCCACCTTCCCCTTACCCTCATGGTATTACTACTCTCATTATTGGTCATGAGGGGGTTATCTATACTGGATTCTATGTGTCCAGAGCTCTTCTTTGTACCCATATACATGCTCTCATCTAGCCCGAATTTTAAGTTAGAACTAGGGTCATGATAGTGGGTGGGAGAAAACATCAAAGAACTAGAGAAAGGTTGTGTATTTTGTCATTGCTATACAGCACCCTGGCTGACTCGTCCCTTCTTCATGACCCTTCTGTGACCCTTCATGACCCTTCAATGTCTATAGGTGGGCCTTGGGTTTCCATTCCAACCCCCACCCCCACCCCATTCACATTGAAATAGTTGTTTCTTTGGGGTCTTCTGATGCCTGACACACCATCCCATCAACACCTTTTAATCACTCAGGCTGGTGTGCTTCTTCCATGTGGGCTTTGTCCCTTCTAGATGGATGCTTGCTCAACCTCAAACCTTTAAGACCCCAGACACTATATCTTTTGATAGCTGGGCACCATCAACTTTCTTTACCACATTGGTTTATGCACCCATTTTGTATTCAGCGATCATGTCAGAAAGGTGAGCACCACAGAATGCCAGATTATTAGAACAAAGTGTTTTTGCATTGAGGTAAGACTTGAGTAGAGGGCTAATGCCCATCTGATACCTTAAAACTTACTTTATAAATATATGTACAAAGGCCTCTAGCCCTATCACTATATATTTATATATGTGCATGCCTATGTTTATTATAAATGTCTTTTGCCTCCTAGTTCTTTCCTCTATTTCATCTCAGTCTTCTTTGGGTGTGTTCAAGAAGAGGAAAAAATTGAGTTTCTATCAAAACCATGGCTTCCTAGGGGATCCGCTTGACCAATTAAACTCAAGACAGAAAGATTAGCTTAGAAGGTTATGGTGACTATTGGGGGACCTCAAAGGGGTCATCTTAATCTATTTTCTTAAAGGACCCAGGACAATCACAAGGACTTATTAGGAAGAAGTGTTAAAAATAAAAATAAAAATAATTGGGTTGGTGAGGAAAGGGCAAGGAAAGTTGTAGTGACGGGCTTTGGTGTCTGTCATAACAATGCACATGTTCATTCACCAAGGACAGCCAGGGCTGTGCCACAAGAGTGTCATTGGAAATGTTATCCCAGTCACCCTCCCCCTATGATCTTGCCCCTTCAGAGAATTTGTTTGATCCTGAGCCCTCAAAGAACAAATGAAAGAAACATTCCCTTGAGGATGTCAAAATAGATGTTTTGATGTGGTGTGAATTGAAGAGAGAAGAATTGTTCAGGGAAGAGTAGAGAGAGGGAAACCCCAACTTCAGAAGCATAAAGTCCTAGGTGGAGGTGGAGGATGTGTTGAGAAAGAAAAGCTTCCCATTTTCATTTTTTGTTTCATAAAGTTTCTATGAATCTATAGCCAGGCTTTTTACATGCCCCCATATTAGTCATTTGTTTACACATTTCTCCAGATGTTTAATATCTGAAAACCCCATCAAACTGACTAATGCCAGGCAAACATATAGGTACTGTCCAACCCCCAATTTCTGTGCCTAAATAAAGAATGAAGGCACTAGAAAAAAATTAAAATGTGCTTATTCATTACCAAGAGAGTTGGTATTTTTTATAGGGATCCAGATTGATTTTCAAGGGGAAAAATGGGAGAAATAAATCCTTAAAGACTATCTGACTTCCTAGGCAGTGCAGACATTGGTAGTCCCCTTGCACATAGTCCCTGTGAGAGAGAACTTGCTAAACTTTACATTCCATTAGCATTTATCCATGTCATTACAAATAATCATACAGTATGGTATTTTTGAGCACAGTAGAAACACACAGGGTATAATGATATATTTTATAATGCATGAAGTAGTTGTGCACTATTGTAGGAGACAGCTGAGATTTCCAACTGTGTGGTCCTATTTATGAAAAATACATGGAAATAACAGAACAGCTGACAGATCTGTTCTTGTGAAGGGCTCTCGATTCTGTTGAGATGTGTGCAAAGCTGTACTTTGGCTCTCCCAGATTTGTTTGAATTTTCTCCAGCTTCACCTTGATCTCGCACATTGATGATCTGCGTCACAGTAGACCCCAGCCTCGTTCTGACTATGATATTGAATTTCTCCATCGTCTCTTTCCAGATGTCATTGCCTTGATGCCTGAGTATTCTATCTGATGAGAAAACACAGGTATAATTGCTGTGGTTTCTTTTTTTTAAGATATATTTCCAACTCAGAGGCAGTAGTTCTCCCAAAGTTTTATCATAAGAGCTTTGGTGTCACTTCTGTCATGAAGGCTGTATTTTCCAGCCACTGATCCTCCTTCTTGGCTTCCAATTTTTGCATTTCAATCACTAATAATTATTGATGCATCTTGGCATGTATTTGATTATTTTCAGATTGCAGAAACTGGTAAAATTCTTCTATTTTTAATTTGGCATTAAAAGCTGTGAATAACTTTGAATTACAGTCATGCGAACTGGACTGCTGTATATGATTATCTTCTTATCACTGAACGGAGTTGTACCTCAAGTTAGAAATTGAAGTGTTCTTTTTCCCAATAAAGATGTCAACGTTCTTCAGGTTTTCATTACTTGCCTAGTGGGCCATGTGATTGTGCAGCTTCAAGTGACCAATAGTATGTGGATCCAGTGGCAGTGACTTTGGTAGAACTCCGGATCAGTCATCAGGAAGATGAAGGCAGAGAGAAAGGAGGGAGATTCCCAGAAACCTTCTCATGAGAAGGTCATGCCCACAAGAAGTCACCATAAATCTATGATCAGATTGACAGGCTAGACTCCACCCCTACACTTTTATGTATCTTCAAGTTAACTTGAAATTATGTAACTACCACACACTGCCAATTCGTCTCAGTGAGTTTTTCTCCTCGAGAAAAACTTCCTGCTTTTCGCTGACCCTTTTGTTCAGCAGTTCTCAACCTGTAGGTCATGACCCCTTTGGGGGAGTTCAAACAACCCTTTCACGCCCGATTCATAGCAGTACCAAAATGATGATTAGGAAGTAGTGACAAAATCAATGCTATGGTTGGGGAGTCACCACCCCATGAGGAACTGGATGAAAGGGTCTCGGCCTGAGGAAGGTGGAGAAGCAGGGCTCTGGTTTTTCAAGAACGACGCCTCTTGACAACATGTCAAAAGCACATGACATAAAATCTACACATCTTTTGTTTGTACATCTTCCAAGACATATTTTTGTTTGTTCTTCTGGCTATCTGTGGTACTTCCAATATTCCTTGCCAGCACCATGATTGAAATGCACACATTCTTCTTTAGTATTTCTCATTTGCTATGCAAGTTTCACCTGCATATTAGGGGATTGAAAATTCCATGGCTTAACGGGGCCTTTGTGGCGCAGTTGGTTATGTGCTGGCCTGCAATCCACAAGGTCATCAGTTTGAGACCACTAGCCACTCTGTGGAGCAAAGATGGGGTGGCTACAGTTTGTTGCATTTTAGTCCCCAAAGGGATATCTGTACATAAAGTAAACATTGTTATTCCAAATAGGAGAAAAAGAAAAGAAAAAGGGGATAACAATTACCAAGCAAGTTCAAAGTCAAAGCCTGAAAATAGTTCACTCTTCTTTAAGACCCTCTGTGCAATGGTCTTAGCCCTTTGTATTCTGGGTCTTAGCCATGTCTTCTGGATTATGCCTGGAGATCCTTCGTCTCTGGGATTCAACCCCATTTTTCAGGCCTCTGGGATTCTGTTCCCTTGGCTTTGGGAAATCTCATTCTCCTAGTCCAGATGACTGGAAACCCCCATCACATAAGTCCCAGCAGAACCTGTGATTCTGCTTTTTAGACATACAAAGTAGTCACTTGTGCCTGACACACCGTGATCACAGCCCCAAATGCTGGAACCAAATTAAAGAAGATCTGACTCTTTAAAATGTAGGAGGCTGTAGGCCCACTCTCGGATTCACAGACTAGACTCTAATCATGAGGGTTTGTTAAAGAAGTGAATGGATGGCAACAGGTCAGAATCAGAAAACACTAAGTACACAATCATTATGGACTTGGGGCTCACACTTATTTCCAATCCTCACCTAAGAACACTTTCTTCTTATAATATGGCCCTCCTTGATACTTTCATGAAAAGATCACTGAAGATGTGGGTGCTACAGCAAAGTGTGGCAAAGAAAGCAGCTTATGCCCAGCTATTGGGGTGGGGGTGGGGGCGAACATAGTGAGTCTTAAGGGCTTTTCCAAAATAAACAGCCATCCAACTTAGGTTGAACTAAATTCACGTGGAAGAAGCATATCAGCATGTGTGATCGAAGGACTGTAAGCAACACAATCTACATCGGCAGGAGGGTATTATATCAGGAGATGAATTTGCGAATATTGATTTGCAGAAAGCTGTGGAACCCCATAATCCATTTGGAGGATGTCCACATGGATTAAGCCTCTGATCATAGTCCACTGATGTGAATAACTTTGCTATCAGACAGTGGAAAATGCAAATTACAGAAGCTGTAGTTATGCTAAAATGTCTAATAAAGAAATTAGTGTTCTGAAATTAGGGTGATGATTGCACAACTCTTCTTAATATGAGTGAACTATTAAGTTGTATGACATGTGAACTGTATGAAATAAAACTATTTTTAAAAGCCAATATAGTACACCTTTTCAAGCAACAGCCAAGGCTGTGTGGTCCTCAGTTTCTCAGCTATGAGCTCCCTGGATGTCTGCCTCTGTGGCCCAGAAATCCCATCTACCAACCACTCTGACTTATATTCTCAGCATGGCTCCATTGCTTTTTCTCCCGTTTTCCATACAGACTACCTTCACCACCTCCGACAGGTGGTGTGCCTGTTCACCGAACACTGTTTTCCTGATGGCTCCAGGATTCTTTCTGTTCCTGCTTCTAAGATGGCTCTCCTGTACAGACAAGTAGGGTGACATTGACCAAGTCCTTGTATTACTGCGTCACACCCTCTATTTAATGGTCCCACTCAATCATTTGGTGACAGAAAGAAGAAAAAAATGGATTGAAGAGCCATATTTAAGTGATTTTACTCTACTACACATTTACAGCTTTTTTTTTTTTGAAGCCTAACCAGAAGCACATTTAATGTCCACATTTCTAGCAACAGTCTCTTACTGGCGATATATGAATTCTCTAAGATAATACTTTCTCTCCAGTTTTCCTCACTTCCTCCTGAGCCCTCACTAGAATTGCCTTTGATGTTCATAATCTACCAACAATCTCTTCAAAGCAATCTAGCCTTTTATCATTAGGCATCTTCAAACTCTTCCAGCCTCTACCTATTACCCAGTTCCAAAACCACTTCCACATGTTCAATTTCCACTAGAGCAGCACCTGCCTCTTTTTAGAGCTCTCATTCTGCTATAACAGCACTACCATAAGGAGATGACTTTAACAAACAGAAATTTCTTTTCTCACAGTTTAGGAGGCCAGAAATCAGAATCCAGGGTGCTGGGGAAGGATGTCTCTGTCGGTTGGCTCTGAAGGGGGTGAGATTGCCTCCTTGAGCTTCTGTGCCTGGAAGAGAACCGTATAGTTTGGCATCTGTTTTCTTTCTTCTCTTCTCTGCTTGCTGGCTCGCTGGTTCAATCTCACATATATTTCAAAGGAGATTTCAGCAAGGCATAATCTAACCCCACTAAGGTAACAAATACAACCTACTTCAAGTGGGTTTAAGGGATCGAGGTTAGGGCTTAGAATACATATTTTTGGGCAAGACACAATTCAGCCCAGAGTGCTAGCTACTTCTTCTACTTGTTATGAGACTTAAATGGGAAGAGGAAGGTGTAGGATTTGTATTGCCCAAGGGTGGATAAAATAACATGTAAAAGACCCACTGCAATAAAGTCTGTTATGAATCTTCCTGACCTTATGGGGGCAGGGTGCCCCCATGGTATCCAAAGCTGTCAGCTTTGTGGGAACCCACAGCCAAGTCTGTCTGTCTTTCTCCAGGAGGGCAAAAGGGTAAGTCTGTCAACCATTCAGTTCGCAAGTCAAGCACTGTAACAAACAAACACTCTGCCACTGAATCCATTTCAACACATCAAGACTTTTTTTTCTTACGTCCTTGGGTCCGCTCGAAATCAAGACTCTTTAGAAAGGATCCGAGGTGCCCCTGCAGGTTTCCAGAGCTATTCATCTTTGTGGGAGAAGAAGGCCTCATCTTTTCCCTAAGGAGCAGCTGCTGGGCTCCAATTGCTATCTTTGTGGTTAGCAGCCCAGCACATAACCCACTCCCTCCCTCTGGGGCCTCCCATCTCTTCATCGGCAAGCACCAACAGCTGGTTCATTGAGCGTCTGTACCTGCTCAGGAGGGGATGCTCAATTGGAAGGCTAATCCATGGCAGCAACATTCCATGCTCCCCAAGCATCTCACATCCCATGAAAAGGAATGGAACTGGGAAATGCCAATGCATTGTGTGTGTGTGTGTGTGTGTGTGTGTGTGTGTGTGTGTGTGAGAGAGAGAGAGAGAGAGAGAGAGAGAGAGAGAGAGAGAGAGAGAGAATGTGTTCATCAAAACAAGAAAGAAAGAAGAGAAAAAGTAGCAAGGAAGGGAGGAAATGAATGGGAGAAGAGAGAGAGATGCTGCCCATCACAAGACTGCCAGGCTACAATATGAAATTGTTCCTTAAAAAAAAAGAAAAAGAAAAAGAAATTGTTCCTGCTCTGTGACCCAGAGCCCAGCAGGAGTGATTCTTGGCACTTGGGGGGAGGGAAGCACATCTATTTTGAACTACACTTTCTTCTCTTCTTCCTCCTTCTTCTTCTCCTCCTACATTATTTAAATCTTAGCAAACTTTGAAGTCCCTGAATGGAGAAAAATCTCTGGTAGCTGTTTCTTAAATTCAGTAGCGATTGTCTCCACACAAGGAAAAGCCTGAATTACTCAGTGCACACAGCAAGGAACAATCAGTACTTTATGTGGTAAAATAACCAACCTGTTAGAACAATGACTATTCACAAGAAAAATGTAGGAAAAGTTTACTTAAAAGCGGGAAAGTCAGTAAGTTCACTGTAGCCTCCAAATCCCACACACTGCCACCCACTCAAACCCCCCCCCCCCAAAAAATAATAACCCTTCAGTTAGCCTGTGCTGGGTGCAGGTCAGGGAGTTGCTTGTGTCCTGAGGGGGAAACAAAAGTTCAATTTCAGATCTGAAAAAAGAGATATAATTTAGAAAAAGAATAATCACAAACAATACTTTCTGCTGAGAACAAAAACCAAAGGGGAAAAAAAGTATGGACATTCCCAAGAAACCGCTATGGCAAATCTCTTTGGAACTTTAATTCATGTGGAGGCTTTGAAACATCAGCTCGCAGCAGGAAATGAAAGGGCATTTGGAAAAATCAAGGACAACTGCAGTCTCTCTTCTATCTCTACCTCTACAAATTGCAAGGAGTGTTCCCTTATTTTTAGCAAAATTGGTATCACATTTGCAAATAGCCGTGCTGGACATGTGCGCCCAGTTCTTTGCCAGCCTCCCTAGATCCTCATGCAGCCAAACCCCCCAGAACATTTTGTTTTGCAGAAGGAGCTTTGTCTTAAAATACATTGCACATGGAGAGGAGGGAATAGAATTGTAGAGGATAATGAGATCGCAGGGCAGGAGAACAAGAGAAATCTGCTAGCGGACCCAAGGAGTAGGCTATGAAAAAAAGTTCTTTTTTAGCTCCCAGTGAATTCCTCTGAAATTAGTGGTTTGTCTTGAAATGATAGCAATTTCAAAAACTGTGGCCAGAGAACCATGCCGTCGCTTGCCGACATCATGGGGATATCTTTGGCCGCTGAGGGAAGACAAGCAGCATAGAATTATTGTGCACAAAAGTTATTGCTTTTAAAGAGCTTATGGCCCTCTCTCTAAAAAATACTTGAGTAAAAATAAAACAATATTAAACAGGAAAAGTTGTGTCCTTTATCAGGATTTCTTGGATATTGCAAAAGAGTGAAGTGGAGCAATACCAGTCAATAACCAGCTTCCTGAACAAAGAAATGTGTTTCTGCTAAGGTCCTGCTATCTTCCAAGGGGTTTCTTGAACACCTGGGGGTGGGGAGCGGGGGAGTCTGAAGTAAATGGTAGCGGGGTTTAGTAGGTAAAAGGATGTATTCACAGAGCTGTTATAACAAAAGTACCCCAAGCTGAGTAACTTCCCAGAACAGACCTTCTCTCCGTCTGGAGACAAGAAGTGCAAGTTCAGGATGCAGGCAAGACCAGAATCTCTTTGAAGAAGAGAGTTTATCCTGTGCTGTCTAGCGTCTGTTTCTTTGGTTTGCAGCTCAGCATAACTACTGTCACATGGCTTTTGGCCCTCCTGCCTCTCTGCCTCAGTGGGTTCTTTAATAATGACACCGCTTGTATTGGATGAGTCCCCACCCTACTCCATTACGGCCTCCTTGTCACCTAAAGAGTAATATCTTCAAAGACTCTTCCCAAAGTCACATTCAGAACTTTCCCAAGTAGGGGTGGGGTGTTAGTCCCAGTAGACTAGAGAAACATATACAGGGAAACACTCATATGTGTGTAAGAGAGAGTTTTATATCAAAGAGTAATTGTACATTCAGAAAACATCCCAGCCCAGTCCAGGTCAAATCCATAAGTCTGATGTTAGCCCCTTTGCCCAATACCAATCAGACTCACGCAATACATGCAATGACACGGGAAAGCAGGAAGATCAGAGGTCAGTGGGTGGAAAGTCTTGTGACTCTAGTGGTGGTGAGAGCCTCTCAGTGCTGGCAGAAGTCTCCACGTGCCTCCTCCAACGCCAGGGCTCTAGTGTAGTTTCATGTGTCTTGTCAGCAGGAAGACGAAGCTGAGAGTTTGTGTGTATCTGGCCTCCGGTGAGCTATTTATCTCCGTGGCACCTCCAAATGAGATCATCATGCTGCGACCTGATTGACAGGCTAGACTCCACCCCTTCACAAGTTGACACCAGATTATGTAACTACCACAGGTGAGGATTAGGACCTCAATTTATCGTTTTGTGGAGGACACAATTTAATGCAAAGCAAATTACTAATTCAAAAGCATGTGCTTCTGTCATCAGAACTCCTTACAGAATTCAAGGAGCCTCCAAAAAGTTCATGGAAATTTTTCATTAACATTTCATTCCAGTTGTCCAGGAAATTTTTAAAATCCCATCATATAGTAACTTTGGTTTTATGTTTTTGGTACTGCTGCTAAGACAGCTTCACACACCCCATCTCCTTTTAAATGCCTGATTACAAAAGACATATGGACATACTCGCTGGGTCTGACTGGAAAGCATGAAGGACAAATGTGACCAATTATTTCACTGCTCAGGTCACTTATAGGTAGATGAAACTTTATTGAGATTACACAACACATATTTTTTATGGAATATAAGAATTTTCCAAGAGAATATAAAATACTTCATAATGCTCATTTTGAAGGAAGTACAATGTTTCATCGCATAGATACACCATAACGTAACAGCTTCTTTGCTTTGGTACCTTTTGTACATTTTTTGTGCATGGCATCACAAATGGTTAAGCACCCACTTCTAAGCAGATGGGCGAAAGATCTGGCAGTCTGCTCCCATAAAGATTACAGCCTGGGAGACCCTTTCAAACATTTCTGATCTGTCGCAGGGATCTCTGTAAGATGACACTGATTCCATGGCACCAATAACACTCTTGGAATATTTTGCTTGTTTGTTTGGAAAACAAAGAGAAGAATGTATTTTTAAAATTTGAAAGAATTCTATGTCATATTTCATGTGTGTGTGTACCTTAGTTTTGGGTCTTGTCACCAGATATTTGGAATTATCTTTAAAGCACTTCTTCAGGAATGAAGGAGTGGCATATGAGGCATATACTAGGCTGCTAACAATCAAACACTAAGGAATCATGTCTGTTTAGATAGAGAAAAATCTATTGCAATTCAATAATACTAGTGGGCAAAAGGTCTGATTAGTCATGTCTTCCCAGAGAATTTACAGCCAATAAGCACAGTAAATCACAGAGATGCCATCAAAACCATAAGGAAATACCACTTCATATCTACTGCTGTTATTGTTAGGTGTAGCTAAGTTGATTGTGATCTCTAGTGACACATGCACACACCCCTCAAAACCAAACTCACTGCCATTGAGTAAATTCTGACTCATGGTGACCCCTTGTGATCTCTATGGAAGCCCAAGCAGTTTACCAGGTCTTTCCTGTGGAGCAGAAATAGGTTGAACCATCAACCTTTCTGTTAATCATCCAGCATTTCACTGTTGTATCATCACTTGTATCACCAAGGCTCCTTGCCATTCAGGACCAAAGATGCCCAAATCTATGAGAGTAGAAAACCTTCACTGTCTCTCTCAGACCATCTGGTGGTTTCAAATCGATGACAGTGCGGCATAATCACCACGCCACCAGAGCTCCTTCAAATCTACTACTGCTTCTTCTCCTCTTCCTACTTCCCCTCGTCCCCCTCCTCTCCCTCCTCCTCAACGCTATTGAGTTGAGGCTGACTCAGCCACTCTATAGCACGAGGTTAAAGGACCCCTGTGAGTTGCTGAGAAAAATTCTCCATGGGAGTAGAAAACCCAGTCTTTCTCCAGAGGAGCAGCTGTGGTTTTGAACTGTGAAACTTGAGATTAGCAGCCCACCAACCAGGTAACCAGTATACCACCAGCGCCCCTATGCACACCCACTGGGATGATTAACACCAACAGGGAGGGAGAATATACACAGGGTGGGACTCTGATCTGCTGCTAGTGGGGAGGTAAGATGGTCCAGTCATTTTGGAAAATACTGTGGAAATTCCTCATTTATCAATGAGCCAACCTTCTCTAGGTATCTATTAAAGAGAAATGAGTACCTATATTTATATGTTAAATAGGAAGATAGTAGACTCTACTCAAGATCTCTCTAAACACATGAACATTTTCCTCTAATAACCTAGCACTCTTTGATATTCACCTTTCTGACACCATCACTGAAAACAAAATGGATTCATAAGCAAAAGTGGTGAAGAAAGTGGATGGTGCCCGGCTATCAAAAATATAGTGTCTGGGGTCTTGAAGACTTTAAGTTATATAAGCAGCCATCTAGCAGGAAAACAAATAAGCTCACATGGAAAAAAGGCACACCAACTTGTGTGATCATAAGGTGTCAATGGGATCAGGTTTCTAAAGATTCAAAACAAGCAATCAATCCATGTGATGAGGGGGGTTGGAGTGGAGGTCCAAAGTCCATCTGTAGACAACTTGACATCCCCCCACAAAGGTGTTCCAAGAAAGGAACAAGTCAACCAGTGTACAATATAGCACTAAGGAAACACACATTATTTCTGAATGCTTCTTTCCCACCCCACCCCCCGCTACCATGACTCAGTTCTATCTTACAAATCTGGTTAAACTGGAGTACACATATTGGTACAGATAAGAGCTCTTGACACATGGAATTTAGGACAAATAAAACCCACAGCAACAGTAATGGGAATAGCAATATAAAGCTTAGAGGAAGGGGGGCATAGGGGAAGAAGAGGGAACCCATCACAAAGTTAAATATATACCCCATGCCCCAGAGAGACAAGTAACAGGAATGTGGGTGAAGGGAAACAATGGACAATGTAAGAGATGAAATGACAATAATAATATATAACCGATTGAGGATTCATGAGGGTGGGGGAGAGAAGGAGGGGAAAAGGAGTTCATACCAAGGGCTCAAGTAGAAAGAAATGCTTATGAAATGTTGAAGGCAACATATATGCAAGTGTGCTCAATACAATTGAATGATGGATTGTCATAAGATTTGTAAAGGCCCTCAATAAAATGATTAATAAAAAACAAAGAACTCAAACACAAATGTTCAGAAAAGCATTATTCTCAATAGCCAGTAAGTAGAAACAATCCAATTGTCTCAAAACAAACAACTCTCATTGATTTTGAGTCAGTTCTAACACATAACGAGCCTATAGGACAGAGTAGAACTATCTTTAGGGGGTTCTGAGAATATAAGTCATTATGGGACAAGAGTTCATCTGATGATGGTTTCAAACTGCAGACCTCGGGATTAGCAGCCTAACACATAACCCATTATGCCAAGTGGATTTAGAAAAAAGCATATGCTTGTGTTTATAGTTAGGTATTATTCTGTCATAAAAATAAAGTACTGGCCCTAACCCCAACTATAGGGGCACCCACCCCTCTACCAGAGGAAGGTGCCTTGGAGGCCAGCACTGAAGCTGAAGCTTGGGGAGTGAGAAAAGCCTGACCAAAGCACATGAGAACAAATGAAAGGGGAGGAAGAGAGAATGACGTGCATCCTGGCCCACCGAGCCTTCAGAACAATAATCCCACTCAGAACAGCTACTGTGCAAAGGGGACTGTGTGGCCAGCCCCATTATGAAATATGGCTGCCCTCACAGACCCAAGGCCTATCGGGGCCAGGAAGAAGAAGCAGGGTCAAGATTATACCCTGTCAGACACAACCACACCAATGCAAAGCACTAAGAGTGTGCAACGGAGCGTAGAGTCACAGATGGAGTGCCAAGGATATACTTTGGGGCCAGGGTATTGGCACCCCATCCAATTCAACCAGGGGTCACTCTAGGAGGTCAACTACAGACCTTGAACTTTATACAGGTTTTTATATTGCTATTATTTTTATTATTCTGTTCATATTGTATAATACATTGAGGGGGTTTCTTGCTGTTGTTACCATTGTTTTATTTGCTTAAGTTGCTCCATTTTAGGAGACCTTTCTTGTACATACTGGTACCTCTACAGGTCTATGTAGACAAGATAGACTGGACAAAGAGGTTGGAGGTGAAATTGACAAGTCTGATGGCTCCAGGGTAGGGGACATTGAAGAGGTGGAGGAGGGGGAAAGGTGGTGATGTTGACCAGCCCAAGTAAAAGAGAATAACAATTGATATAAATGCAGGGACAAGGTGGGTGAGAGAAGGCCAATAGGGATTGATGAAGACTAATGTAATAGAGAAAAAATACTGAAACCCAAATGGAGAGTGAGCATGATAGTGGGACAAGAGGGAAGCAAATGGAAATAGAGGAAGGAACTGGGGGATAATGAACATTTATAGAGGTTCAAATACAGGTATGTACATAGGGGCATATATTTATAAGTGAGGATGGAGAAAGTGATTAATGTGTATACTTATAGGGTTAGTAGTAGGACAACAGATGGGCATTGGACCTCTACTCAAGTATCTCCTCGGTTCAAGAACACTTTGTTCTATTAAATTGGCATTCCAAGATGCTCACCTTTCTGACATGATCACTGAAGACGAATGTGTGCATAAGCAAAGGTGGTGAAGAAAGCTGATGGTGCTCGGCTATCAAAAGATGGAGCGTCTGGGGACTTAAAGGCTTGAAAGTAAACAAGCAGCCATCTAGCTCAGAAGCAACAAAGCCCATATAGAAGAAGCACACTAGTTTGTGGAACCATGAGGTGTCAAAGGGATGAGATATCAGGCTTCAAGAACTAAAAAGCACAACATTGCATGCTCACTTTCCTGATATGATCCCTGAGGACAA
Organism: Nesogale talazaci; assembly: GCA_004026705.1. Taxonomy (NCBI): domain Eukaryota; kingdom Metazoa; phylum Chordata; class Mammalia; order Afrosoricida; family Tenrecidae; genus Nesogale; species Nesogale talazaci. The sequence goes on from PVJH01022665.1 coordinate 35,606, forward strand.
ATGTGTACATAAGCAAATGTGGTGAAGAAAGCTGATGGTGCCCGCCTACCAAAAGATATAGCGTCTGAGGACTTAAAGGCTTGAGTAAACAAGTGGCCATTCAGCTCAGAAACAATAAAGCCCACATGGAAGAAGCACACCAGCCTGTGTGATCATGAGGTGGTGAAGGGATCCGGTGTCGGGCATCAATGAGCTAAAATTATATTATTATTAATGAGGGGGAGTACAGATTGGGGACCCAAAGCCCATCAATAGGTGAGGTGACATCCTTTTGCAGAAGGGTTACAAGGAGATGAGTCAGTTAAGATACAGGGTAGGAGCTATGAAATATGCAAACTTCCTCTAGTTCCCATGCTGCCTCCCACCCACTATCATGATCCCAATTCTACCACATAAATCCAGCTAGACCAGGAGACGTATAGTGAAGTTGGAAACATGGGAAACTTAGGATAGATGATCCATCAAGACTAGTAATAGGAGTGGTAATACCAGGAGGGTGG
>PVJH01022666.1:0-36253 GCA_004026705.1 Nesogale talazaci
CCCACTGGGCTATGATCTTCCTATGTTCTGCACCATTGCATGTAGCTGCATGAGTCAGAAGAGGAACTTTATTGGACTAGTATCAGATTTATGCACTTGATCTGAACTGGGCTGGGTTGTTTTCCTAATATACAATTACTTCTTGATGTAAAGCTTTCTGTTACACATGTAAGTGTCACTGGACTGGTTTCTCTAGTCAACCCAGCCTAACACACACCTGTAACTGGAGGACTTAAGATTGAAAAATCATGGTGTTTAATGAAGCAGAAGACAGCCATACCAAGTAAATTGAACTGTCGTCAGAGGGACATCATTGATGATTTACTACATCGATGCCCTATATGCATACTATTCCAGCAAACCTGTGATTGACAATGTCAGTGAATATTACTGTAAACTTTCCCGGTTAACCAACTCCCATAATTTGTGTAAAATACAAACCAGAGAGGGATTTATTCTGTATAAGTGAATAATTCAGATATTGTGATATGCAGTTAACTTACATTGATCACTATCTCTCTCTCAACAGTGTTTTAAAAATGAGTACCAGGGGCTAACTAGTGGAAGATCTTTATGCTCTAGGGAAATGATCGATAAGATTCCCTATTATAAATTAACAGGGAGGTCTTTAAAGGGAGCCAAAGGCAGATTAAAAAAAAACACAGATCCAGGAATGGGGCTCACACTAAAATCTAGCTCCAATTTAAGAACAATAAGTTTTTACATCAGGGCCCCCCCTTGATATTCGTCCATAGGAGGAGAACACAGAAGATATGGGTGTTGTACCAAATCATGGTGAAGAAATAGATGGTAATCAGATAGCAGATAAAATAGCACATGGGAATCTTAAATGGTTGTTTCCAAACAAGCAGCCATTTAAGTGAGATGTCAGCTAAGTCGACATGGAAGAAGCACACTGATATCTATGAACCAAGGATTGCAAATCATATAATCCGAAGCTGAAGGAGGGAATGATATCAAAATCTACATTGTAAGATTCTGGTTTGCAGAAGGTTATATGTATGAAAGACAGTGGAAGCCCAAGATACATTTGTGAATTCTGCACAGGAAATAAGACTTCGGTGATTACCCTGTATCCATAATAGAGGGATGGGAAGAAATGGGTTACAGAGTGCATTAGTGATATGACTGTAAGAGAACAAAATGACAAACCTGCCTCGAACGGTTACAACCTAGTCACCTGACCCTTCCTCTGATGCATGTTGGGCCTGACTTGTTTTTCAACATTTTCTGTGGTTTACCTCAGACATATTTTGTTATTGGGTAACCCTCTTGAATTTTTGTTATGTTATTCTGTTTTTTACTATATGAAATCCAGGAATGGTGGAACCTATAGAGACAGTATATAGATTAAGGGTTCCTGAGAGGTGGCAGGCAGTAAAGGAAGCTGATATCAAGGAGTTCAAGAAGGAAGAGAATGTTTTGAAACTGATGTGGATATGATTCAACAATACTGCCTGATGTGACTGAACTACGTAATGATATCTTTATTAATTCCCAATAAAATGGTTTTGGAAAACAGTAACAACAACAACAACAACAAAACCTTTCCCTGCTGAGCTACGAAAGATGTGTGAATATGGGAAAACAGAAAGATAACAATGCTGTTAGCTTTGATGATGGAGGAGGAGGATACTAACCAAGGAATACAGGCCATCTCTCAGAAATGGAAACATGAAATGGGCCCTGTCCTAGGGCCTCCAAAAAGAAACGCAAACACCTGCTACAAACACCTTGATTTTCATTGTTTATAGAATTTAAGATTTTAAAAATGGGTGCTGCTTTCAGCCACAAAATTTATGATACTTGGTGGTGAAGGCTATAGAAAATGTAAGACACACTCCATATGCAGTGACTCTGATGTGTTTTTTTTAATATTGTTCCATCAAAAAGGGAAAAACCTATGGCAGATTTAAAACTCTGTATGGTATCCAAGGGTAAGAAAGTATTGCTAAAAGTCACAGAGACTTTTATTAAATAAGATGTTAGAAGGCGAAGCTGTTGCTTCTCCATCTAAGTCTACACCCTTCTGAAGGGAATGTTTTCGTAGCTCAAGCTCTTCCCCAGGAGAGACCAGGCTGTGGGAAAAGTCAGCATGCATGGCGAAGTAAAGGGTCAGTGAAAAAGAGGAACCTTGAGGAGGTGCGTGGACCGAGTGGCTTTAACATTGGCTCGAACATAACAATTGTGAAGAACCAGGCAGAGTTTCTTTCTGATGTACACAGGGTTGCTATGAGAGCTGACTCAACAGCCTTTAAAAGCTACACTCCTTCCCTGCAAAATTCTGCACTCCTCAATTTAAGGCACCCACGCAGTGTTACTTTTCAATGCTCTTTGAGTTTGGGGAACAAGAAGAAGTCTGAAGGGTCATACACAGACACAGCTATGTATTTTAATTGTTTTACCAAACAACCTCATCACCTTCGAAGAGCTCTCCACTACCCTTCATACATTTATCAAAGCTGCTATTCCATTCTTGGAAACATTTTTCAAACTCCTCTGTTTGGATGGTTTGACAGCACCTCCCTTGTTTTTTTCTTCACCTCTTCCACATCATCATATCCCCGTCCATCCTTGTCCCTCTTCATTCGTGGAAACAGAAAGAAGTCACAGGAAGCAGGGTCAGGTGAGTAAGGTGCTGGGGCGAGAGGCGTGCTGCCTTTCTTACCAAAAACTGGGGCGCTGAGATGGCTGCGTGAGCAGGTGCATTGTGGCAGTGGCGACATCGGTCCTCTGTCTGCCACAGATCAGGCCTTTTGGGGGCGCACACAGTGACACCCTCCAGGGCTGAATTGTTGGCCCACGAAAAGTCAGTCTTTCTTTTCTTTCCCATCAAACTAACAGAACTTTTATGTGAAAACTCAGGACTCTCGAACAGTAAAGAACACTTTGGTTTCTAAAGGAGTGAAATTTCAAAACCTTCAGCTGACAAAGAACAGGTCTTCTGACTCAATGGTTTTGAGCGGAGCTTTCGGAGTATGCATTTAATGAGTGTCCTCAGTGGCATGAGCTGGGAAGGTTCTCTCTGGTGACTGTGAATTTCTTTTGTAAGAGCAGTTTTGCTAGAACATCGTTTTTTGTGATGATTGATTGAACAGGACAGTGTGTGGCATGAGGAAATTTTCTTTCCTCCTTGGGAAAGACACCACAAGAAATGTTGTAATGCTGAATACAGCTTGCAAGGACAGTGCTATGGGAAAAACTCAAGTGATTTTCTCCTTTCAAAACAGGTGAAATGTCAATTAATGACATTCCTCGTTTTGGACATCCATCAACTTCCCAAATGGACCAAATATCGACAAAATCCATGCATTTGTGCTTGAAGACCAGCGCCAAATCACTGAAGAAATGGGGAAGTCATCTGGACTAGCTTGGATCTCGGTTTAGTGAATTTTAATGGAAGGTTTGGGAAGGAGAAGGGTGGCTGTCAGATTTGTGCCTTGGGTTCTGACTGACCAGGAAAAAGAGTGACAAGTGGAAACATGTTGTGCTTTGAAAGAACAGCTAGGAAGGAACCCGGACTTGGTGAGGAGAAATGGCGCTATTCTGAAAGCAGACATCAATCAAGCCAGTGGAAGATGCCATTGTCCCCTTGCCACTCATCAAGTAAATCAAAGATCAAGACAAGGCTCATTTGTTTTGTTGTGTTTTTTCTTTTAATGGGAGGGAGATAGGGCAGTTGGAGTTCATTGCACCAGGTCACACTATTAATCAAGTTTTCTAGTAAGAGGTTATGAAAAGCTCACACAACAGTGTATGACAAAAAAAGGCCTGTTTGTCACAGAGGACTGGTTTTGCCACCACAACAATGTACCTGCTCACTCAACCATCTCAAAGCACAAGTTTTTGGTTAAAAAACAGCATGCCTCTCTTGCCCAGCGCACATCACTCACCTGACCTCACTCCCCGCAACATTTTTGTTTCTGCAAATGATGACGGACATGAAAGGACATCAATTTGATGACATAAAAGAGGTGAAGAGAAAAACAAGGGAGGTGCTGTCAGCCATCCACACTGCTGAGTTTGAAAAATGTTTCCAAGAATAGAATCACAGATTGGACCAATGTATTCAATGTAATGGAGAGTACTGTACAGGGGCTAAGGTTGTTTTGTAAAACAATTTAAATACATCGCTTTGAAAAAAGATATTCCTTTTGCAGGGGGTATCTCCTTGTATACATGTTACTGAATATTTGTTTTATAGCTGTGGCAACTTAAAAAAAGCCACCTATGATTGCCATCTTCTTCACTCAATAATTTTGTTGTTAGGCACTGCCGAGACACTTTCAACTCGGAGATTCGATGTAAAACAGGGCAAAACACTGTCTGACCTGGTGCCTTCAACCAAATTGTTATGTTTGTGACACAACAGCTACGACACTACATCTTATTAAAGTCTTCCTGCTTTCTGCTGCCCTCTAACACATGATGGCTTTCTCCAGGTCCATCCTGGCAACCTGTGCAAAGTCTGTAAGAGGAAGTCTTGCCATTTTGTTCTTAGGAGCATTGGAGCTGTACCTCCTTTTAAAATCAATTTGTTGGGGGCCCTTACAGCTCTTAGCATAAACCATCCATCCATCCATTGAGTCAAGCACATTTGTACATTTGTTGCCACCATCATTTTCAAAACATTTTCTTTCTACTTGAGCCCTTGGTATCAGCTCTTCACTATTCCCCTCCTTACCTTATGAACCCTTTATAATCTATAAATTATTATTTTTTTCATATCTTATGCTGACTGCTGTCTCCCTTCACCCACTTTTCTGTTGTTTGTCCTCCTGGGAGGGGGTTATATGTTGATCAGTGTGATCAGTTCCACCTTACTCCCCCCGACCTTCCCCTTTTCCTCCTGTATTGCTACTCTCATTATTGTTCCTGAGAAGTTTATCTGTCCTGGATTCTCTGTGTTGCCAGCTCTTATGTGGGCTGTACTTTTTTTAGGCGGGTTTGTTCAGTCTTCTGGCCATTCATAGACCTTTCAATATTCTTCTGCAGTCTTCCTTATTCCTTGTCCTACTTTCCCACACAGATGAGGTGATTGTAAATATCATGGCTTGGGTCAGGTCCACCGTAATCTTGTAATGTGTTTGCCTTTTCCTTCTTTAAGTAGATATTTAACAGATTTGCCCAACACAATGTGTCCTTTGATTTGATAGCTCCTTCCGCGGGCATGGATTATGGAGCTAAGCAAAAGGCAGTCCTTGAGGATCTCAGTATTTCCTCTGTTTATCATGATGTTGCTTAGGAGTCCAGGTGTGAAGACTGGTTTTCTTTTAGTGGAAGTGTCACCCATACTGGAGGCTGTAGTCTTTGAAGTTCATCAGTAAGTGCTTTTCAGTCCTCTTCACTGTCGGCAAACACTGTTGTGTCCTCTGCACAGCACAGGTTGTTAACAAGTCTTCCTGTAATCTTGATGCTTCTCCCTTCATCATACAGGCCAGCTTGTTGGACTGATTGCTCAGCGTTCCAATTGAACATGGGGAAAGGGTGCAACTTCACTGCATACCTTTCCCGATTTTAAACCAGATGACATTCATGTGCAGTTCAAGCAACTGCCTCTGTGTGTATGTATGTTCAGGTTCTGTATGAGCACAATGAAATGCCCTGGAGTTTCCATTCTTTGTTGTTGGGTTTTTGTATTTATTTTTTTGTTGTTGTTTTTTGGGGGCATCACTGCCCTCTGGTGGTCGTGGGAGCGACCCAGCCTTGCTGCTGCTGGATTTGAACCGCCAAGCCAGTGGGCCGCAGTCCCGCACTTGACCACTGTGCCACCAGGGCTCAGCCCAGTTTCCATTCTTTGTAATGATATCCATAATTTGTTAAGATCCACATCCTTGAATGCCATTTCATATTCAACAAAACCCTGTGTTCAACAAAACCCAAGATCCATGGTCTATTATTGCCAGTGAGATCCCAAATTCCATGTTCTCTTCTGAGTCCAACTTGAATTTCTGGCACTTCTCTATACCTTATACAAGTTTCATTATCTTTCACATAGTTGAACTTATACTGGTTACTAGGACTTTCAGTAATTCTCACCTCCTTATGAATCACCTGTTCGCCAGGTAACTGTCTTCCAAATTTCTTACCTCCAGTATTGCTGTATTTTTCCATTGGTCTTTTCTCAATTTCTCAAATGACGTCTCTCACCTATGCCTTCGGTTGCAGCATGGACTTTTTTTCTTCAACAACATCTCAGTTTCTTGATCCTGAAATGACTGACCATCAACCAACTCTTTTGGGGACAGTTGCGGTATGTATTCTTTCCATCATTTTCTTATGTTTCCCTCATCATTCAATAGTGTATCTATTTTAAAGACAACAGCAACAGTAAACTCACTGCCATTGAGCCAATGCTGCCTCATGTTGACCCGACAGACAAGAGTCAAACTGCCACTGTGATTCTCCAAGTTGGTAAATCCTTACCCAAGTCAGCCGTCGGCATCTCTCTCCGCAGAGCAGCTGGTGGTTTTGAGGTTGGCAGCTCAGCTCAGACCTCTCTGCCCCACGACACCGCAAGGCTGCTTTCACTCTGCCCATGGAATTCCTCAAAACTGGAGGCTTGAGTTTTTTTCTTCACTTCTTTCTGCTGGAGATATGCTAAGTGTGTTCTTCTCTTCTGATTTTCTAACTCCAGGTCTTTCTGCATTTCAAGATGATATTTTATGATGCCTTCCTGAGCTGTCCTTAGAAATCTTCCACTTCACTGTTTCTTCTATTCCAATGCCTCTGTGTTCAAGAGCAGGTTTGCGAGTGTCTTCTGACATTCATTTCCATTTTTCTTGCCTTCTTAATAACCTTTTTGCCTTCTTCATATATTGTGTCATTGATACCCAACAGCTTGCCTAGTTTTCAAACTGACTCGAGATGGGTTCTAAATTCAGGTGAGGTGTACTCACGGTCATATTTTGGCTCTTGTGGAATTATTTCAATTTTCTACAGCTCCAACCTGAACTTGCAAGGACAATACATCATGGAAAGACTTTAAAACAGACTATTAATTTTTTTTAATGGTATAAGAGACTGTGGGGCTGAGTCCCGGTGACGTAAGTGGTTGAGTGTGAAACGGCAGACCGCGGGCCTGGCAGTTCAAATCCAGTGGCGGCTCTTAGGAGTGGCACTGGGTAGCGCCCATGACCACCAGAGGCAGTGATGCCCATGAAAAAAAAAAGAGAGAGAGACTGTGTCTTACAAGTACAATTTTAAATGCTGTTTCTCCTTGACTGTCTATAAACTCACAGAGCTCAGTACCATCTTTTTCTCTCACTGCCATCAAGTTGCTATTGACTCACAGTGACCTTACAGAACAGACTAGTACTACTGTCTTGTGTGCTTCTGAGACTCTAAATCTTGACGGGAGGAGAACGCCTGTACTTTATCCTGATGCTTTCAAACTGTGGACCGTGCGGCTAGCAGGTCAGCCATAACCCAGTACACTACAGGGGCAAGAGGGAATATTAATTCTGCATTATGACCTTTAGTCTTGGACCTTAGTTCACAATGCCATGTTCCTGAAAGTCACTTCTATACAGCTTTGGCTTGCAAAAATTAAAAGAGAAGTAATGGAAAGCCTCGTAAATATAATCCAATACAATCTAAGCATGATTTCCATTCAAATTCTGCTTACGTCAGATGCCCCAAATTCTATACCACCCAACACAAGGAAAAGTTACAAAAAGGAGAGAGTGGAATGGGAAGAGGTAGCAGTCTTAATTGATCATCATTAAAATACCATTTGCAAAATTTATAAACCTATGATGTGGCCATATGGCTACTATCCTCTCAAGGTCTACAGAGTGCTGTACACGCAGCTAAGGCATTAACTTCGTGGGCAATCTACTTTTGTTGTATTGTGCCAAACATTGGACGAAGAATACGATTTTCATTACTATTCCTTTTAACCTTTTGCTAACATGATTCAAGTTTTTAAAAATATAATTTAAATAATGAAGCTTTCTACTCCATTAAAAAGTTTCCATCTCATGAGTTGTATGAGCCTCCAATAAAATGATTTTTTTCAGTTTGTTTGTTTTTGGGGGGGCATCACTGCCCACTGGTGGTGGGAGTAGGAGGCTCAGCCTTTGCTCCTGTGGAGCTGGAATTGAACCTCCATCCCAGTGAGCCGCAGTCCCACGCGCAACCACTATGCCACCGGGGCTCAGCCCTAATAAAATGATTTATAAAAAAAAAAAAAGAGGGGGAAAGAGGAGCTTATATCAAGGGCTTTAAGTAGAAAATATTTGGAAATGAAGACGGCAATATGTGTACAAATATGCTTGATACAAATGATTCATGGAATGTTATAAGGACTCTAAGAGCCCCCAATAAAATCACTGAAATAAAAAGAAAGTTCCCATCTCAGAAAGTTCCATTCTGTCTTACAGGGTCACTATGAGTCAGAATTGATTATACAACAGTGAGTTTACTTAGGGAGATATGTATCTAAAACATGCAATATACATACATATACACATATACACACGTATGTACTTTTCAGTACAGAATATACTTACAGATGGAGTACATTTCCAATTGCTGCCTTAAACGAATTTTGCTGATGGTGTCATAAAAGTTGGGTTCTGACAAAGTTTCTGCTGTAGGTGGGACGCTGAATATCCTCATAATTTTTCTTTTATTCCTAAAGCACAAAATCCATGCAGAACTGAGAATGGTAGAGATGTCTATGGGACTATATTACCTGATTTGTAGTAATCAAAAGTTACATTAAAAGGACTATCATGACAATAAGCCTATTTTTCCCTTTTCTTTTTTAAAAATCATTTTATTGGGGGATCGTACATTCCTTTTCACAATACATAAATACATATACTGTGCCAAGCACCTTCACATGCCTGCTGCCATCATTCTCCAAATATCTTTTCCACTTGAGCCCTTGACATCAGCTTCTCATCCTTTCCCCTCCATTCTTGCTCCCCTTCCAACCCTCAATACTTTATAATTATTGTTTTGTCATATCTTACACTGCCCGATGTCTTCCTTCACCCACTCCTCCAATGTCCACCCTCCAGATAGGAGATTATGTGGAGATTCTTGTATTTGGCTCCCTCTCTCAATCCCCCTATTTTTTCTTTGTGAGCTATTTCTTTGGCCCAAGTATTCTTTCACTAAAATTATAATGGTAAGCAGGAAAATCCATTTGCTATAAGAGAAAGTACTTCTATTGGGCCTTCTTCTTGCTTCCTGGCCCCACCCTTACCCCCAAATCCAAACACCATGTGGAAAGATGCACAAACAAACAAAAAGAAATCTGATTTTTCTTCCCTTTCATGTCATCTACATAAATGTGAAGAAATGGAAAAGTCAGCACACCTTAATTTTGGAAAATAATGAATAAGCATCTTTCTTAACTACCATAGCATGACCTTAATAGGGCCATCTTCGTAAAATTCAAGAAGAGAGTCCCTCTAATTTTCAAATGGGGTAGGGAGAAGTGGCTAATTTTTGAGGCAAGTGAATACCTGCAAATGGACCAGTGATGATAGGAGAGCCTTCACACACACACACACACACACACTCCAGGCAGCCATTGGTCCTGTTGCCTAGGAATACTGCATGGGGAAGGGTGAGTGAGTACACATGTGTAAGAGGCAGCAGAGGCCTGAACAGGTCAAACAAAGTATTGTTGGGTTACCAATTTTCTTTTACTACTCAATGCCTTAAAAAAAAAAAATAATAACCATGGTAGAAGACACCTTGAACAGACCAGCCCAGTCCAATGAATACTGGTTTTCTTCTTAAAGCATTCTGCTTTGGGCACCTTTCTGAAAACTACTTTGGAGAAAGGAGCCTAAAGGTGTGGAAAGCATCCGTTAAATTATGCTACAACATCTGGAATAAAGGCAGCCAGTGGTTCAATGGCAGAGGAAATATTTATCAAGGACTCAGACTACATCATACACCAGGGCACAGAGGTCAAAGGCAGGTTTATTGTTTTCAAGGAACTTAGTCATTTGTGGGCTGGATAGAAGAATAGGCAAACAGTACTCATCCTGTTTATTGTGGGTTCTAATACAGCTGAAGGGAAAGCTGGAAAGCAGCACACAGGAACTCGCCGAGGGCCCAGCAGTTCATGCTTTGGCGTTTCAGGGGTGCAGGCTGAATGTGCTCACAGCTGTCAAGCTATGAAGAGCCCTGGAGGAATCCCCACAGCATGTTGCCTGTCTGCAAAAAGCTACAGACTTTTTTTAAAAAATCATTTTACTGGGGGCTCGTACAACTCTGAAAAAGTTACAGACTTGTTGAGTATGACTGGATGACATTTTTTAAAAGGCAAAACTAGGGAGATGATGAAAAGATCGGAGGCTGGCTGAGCCCTGGTGGCCTACTGGTTGTGTGCGGGACTGCGGCCTACAGGGTCGTTGGTTCAAATCCAGCAGCAGGTCTCTGGGAGCAAGGCTGGGCTTCCTACTCCAACCAGGGCAGTGATGCCACACACACACACACACACACAAGAAAAGATCAGAGGTTGCCAGAGTCTTGGAGGAAGGAGAAGGGATGGGCTGATGGAGGACGGGGCGTTTTCAGGGAAGTGAGACTCCTTTTCTGTGTGCCATGGCAATGACGGACCTGTGTGATCATCCCTCTGTGAACCCCATGCCTTGTCCCTCAATTGCCATATTGTCGAGTGCAGCTCTGGTGACCTGATGTGTATCAGGACAGACCTGTGCTCCACAGGCTACCTCACGTCCGGTGCTTCAGAATTACAGCGCCAGACCTTTCTTCTGAGGCACTGCTGCACGACCTCAGCCTGCAACCTCTGACTCCCACCCAGGGACTCTGTGAGACTCTCTAGGGTTGTACATTAAAAAAAATTAATAATTTTCTTGGGGCTCTTATAGCTTCTCTAACAATCCATTCATCAGTTGTAGCATGCACTTTTGAACATATGTTGCTATCATTTTCAAATATTTTCTGTTATGTTTGAGTCCTTGCTGTCAACCCCTGTTTTTTCCCTCCTCCTCCACCCTCCCACCCTCATGGACCCCTGATTAATTAGAAATTATTATTATTTTCATACCTTACACCACCCACCTGTCTCTCTCACCCATATTATTGTTCCTCCCACTGTCTGGGTAGGGGTGGGGGGTGTTATATGTTGATCACTACAGTCGGTCTCCCGTTTCTCCCTTCTTCCCTCATCATTCCCCTACCCTCGTGGGATCACTACTCCATATGCTGTTCCTGAGAGATTTACCTGTCCTGGATTGCGTGTGTTGAGAGCTCTTATCTTCCAGCGTATATGCACTGGTCTAGCTGGATTTGTAAGCTGGGGTCACGATAGTGGGAGAGAGGAATAATTAAAGAACTAGAGGAAAGTTGTGTGTTCTGTCGGTGTTATGTTGTACCTTGGCTGACTCGTTCTTTCCTTGTGACCCTTCTGCGAGGGAATGCCCAATTGTCTAGATAGGCATTGGGTCTCCACTCTGGCCCCCATCATTTGCATCATTCTATCTTTTTGCTTTGAGTCTTCGGACGCCTGATACCTTATCCTGTCGACAACCTGTGATCAAACTGGCTGGTGTGCTTCCTTCATGTGGGTTTTGTCATAGGGCTGCATATTTTTGTTAATCAGAATGCATTACAAAGAGTGAAACCTGATGCAAACTTTGGACTGGGACTAAAAAGAGTGTTTCAGTGTTGGTTCATCAGTTATGACAAATGTATTGCAGGAATGCGGAACTTTACCAGGAGATGCCATGAGCAGCCTGGAGGGCACATTTGGGGAACATTTCTGGGTAAACCTATTAAAACATAAAGCCTACTTTTAAAAAATGCTCATTTAAAGGGGACACGGAACCAAGCGGCCTGACTGATTCTATTAGAAATGACAGAGCTGGGAGTTAGAAGCAGGCGCTGTGAAGTACAAAGAGGTTTAAAAAAGCCAGAGTGTGGCCCTCAGGGGAGGCAAATGTCTTGATGGGAATGTTTCCTGGAATTCAAGTAAAGTTAAAAGCACCATCACTACATATGAGCGTTTTGAAGGCCCAATTTCTTATCTACCATGATGTTCCAAAATTTACCTCTTGGCATACATGAAGAGACCAAAACTAACAAGGATGACTATCAAGTAGACATTGGTGGCTTCGTTCCAGGCTTCGTGAACCGTGTAGTCAATGGAACCGTCATCACCCATCACTCCGTGCTGTAAGAGAAGAGAAAACAGGCCCACTTTTAATGAGCGGTTGTACAACCACCTGGAGACGGACGTGGTGGCAAACTAAGCCCTGCTGGCTAAACCCGGCCTGCCAGTGGTTTTTGTGACTTCCAGGCCAAGGGAGTACCCCATTTTGAAAGGGTTAGATTTTAATGCTTTTATAAAAATCTACACACTGCCTTCCACTTTGCCTCTTTGTCCACCGAATGGGAAATATATTCAGTCCGACCCTTTACGAGAAAGTTGGCCAACCAGTGAGGTAGGCAGCCGGGGAATTGGTTTTTCACTTGGAAACATGCCAGCTCTGCAGCAAGGGTTCAAACTCAGGACTAACCATCCCAGAGGGATGAGAACAACAGAATCCCTAACAAGGAGGACCCGAAATCTGGGCTGGGGTGCGAAGGGGACGAGCGCTGCATTCCTGACACAAAACAACTCACTTCCGTGGAGTCCATGCTGGCCCACAGTGACCTCCTGTGGGTTTCTGAGACTGTACCTGTGGATGGGAGTAGAAGGCCAGCCTTTCTCTCACGGAGCGCCTGGTGGCTTTGAACTGCCACCATACAGATCACAGCCCAACTCGTAACTACTGCACCACCAGGGCTCCATATAGCAGTGTTCAAAAGTCGTGCTAGCCAGGTTCGGGAGCTTTATCTAGCTTTGACTTTCTGGCCTAAATTTGGTTGAAAGAAACTCTGGGATTAAAAAGTTACTTTTTGCTATTTACACAGCTGTGATTACTAGGTCAAAGAAATGCATGCTTTGGACATTCTCACACAAAGTACCGGTGGTACTGGCAAGTCTATCAGATAATAAGTTATAAGCGTCAGGATTTCATATTTGTGTTTGAGAAGTTAATTGAATTTTCCCTGGGACAGGAAGCTCTTTGCTAGTGTTGAATATAAAATAAGTCTAAAGAGAAGGGACCGGGGAGACCTTATATGTGGAAGACATCCAGAAGGGTCATTTTAGACTAACAAGGAGGCAAACATAGGGAGTAATAGGAAAGCGCCACGCTGAGCTTCTAGGAATAAGGCAGTCATTTTCTAATACCAAGAACAAAGAATATCTGGAACATCCAAGTTGTTTTGCAACACACACACACACACCCTCTTTGGCTGCCCCAGGAATAAAGACAGTGCTGAAATCTCACTGCAATATCTTGCTGTCTATCCCGTGAGCTCCCAAAATGGTTCCGAGGCGAAGAGACGGTTCAGCAAGTTAAATCTGTATTAATGGCAGAGCCTGCTGTCAAGTTTCTCCTAGCTTTCCTCAGAATATAAAATGAACGAAAGTTCTCCAGCGGTCTGCTCTTGAGCCAGGTGGCAGTGCTCTCCCCTTTCTGACCTGGCAAGTTGTTGTCAGATGTGTGAGGACAAACTGTAGCACGCCAACTCTGAGCCCTCGGGGTAAGAGCAGTTCCTCTACCACATAGAACGGTGCCCGTGAAAGTGAGCCGAGGGGCAGTGAAAAACAGCATACACAGTGATCCAAATGGATAAAGCGTGAGTTAACTGTTAAGACTGTCCCCCAATTCCTAAATATTAAAGACTGCCTGTGGATGGTTTGGGGGCGGGGGGAGGAGGGCAGGAAGGAGAGTGAGAGCCACAGGGGGATTTGGAATATTCAATGTCGGTTCTTACTCCTTAGAAGCCACACGTCTGAGTGTCTCAGACTGTAACATCATCGCCTATGCTAACTTTTGGAGACTCTGTCTTTAAGATTTATGGGATCTAGAACTTTGTCCGTGCAGAATGTCAAGTTACGACAAGAGTAGTTGGCAGCGCGCACGATGGCTTTAGAGGTCTGATTTGACATGCTGCAGAACGCACTGGGCAATCGTTCAGCAATGGCCGCGGGACTCCGGTTTGGGAGCAGTCAACAGCCAGGACAGGAAGCACACCAAAGGAGCTATTGACCAAGGCCTCTCTGCAGGTGCCATGCATCTGACAAAATTAAAAAAGCACTCTCACACTGTTTATTGATCTAAGCCAGGCTCAGTTCCTCCTTTTCAGTGTTCCACAAATCTCAGTCATGTGCCACTGAGAAAATGGTGTGTGGTGACGTCTGCCTTCAACAAAGACACCACTCTTGATTTTATTTACACAAGAGCCTCCAATGATTGTCGACCCAGAAAGGTAACATTTTAAAAGTGAATTACACAACATACGTTATACAACACCATCAGGATGCAATGACGCTCTTGTTCTACCGTTCCAGGGACACGCACTTGAGTTATTTTTAGTGGTGCAGTTGTGAAAGATTTGCTCCAAGGATAGGACTTGCCTGAAGCAGTACTCCTAATGGTGTAAGTTTTTAAAGCTGCCAAGTTGAAGGAATGGTCTAGCCTCGTGGCACAGCAGACCCAAGCCCACCTGGGTCCTGGCCTATGGCCACCCTCTCCCAGTACACCAGTCTCGCCAAGGTACACAGGTACATCAGGTGAGTTGCCCCTGAAACCACCACAGCCAGGATGAAAGCAGAATCCCCAGGGGCCTTAGTGTGGCTCATTCCTGGTAAGTTAATGTTTCAGCAGATTTACCAATATAGCTAGTCATGTGCTTGGAGAGTCATTCAGGGCTCCTCGGAGAAAAGTGACCTTTTTCACATATCTTTTTCCTAAAATAACCCTTGAGATGACTATTTCAGTAAGGAGGTGCTAGGATGGGCTGAACCAATTAACATGGATTGCCTTAGAGAAAGTTGCCAAAACACGGCAGCTAAGGCTTACTTCAGGGTAACCTTTAGGTTGATTAACCAGGGCACATTTTCTATGGGTCAAGGGACTGCATTGTAAATATTCAAAACTAGTATCTTGATTTGGGGTCTCAGAGGTCAAGTCTAGGCAGTTTCAAAATTTATAACCATGCCTTAAGGTCATCCCTTTTATGTTTCCTTTCGCTCTTTGTGATTTTTCCGATACAAATTCAGATCAGACTGACTGAGGGCCTATAATGACTTCTGGGGGTCCCGAAGAGTTGCCTGGTGATAAAACCAAGTTTTGACAAACACAATCCCTATTGCCCTTATAAGGGTGGTCCCCTGTTGTATCTTTGGGTGCTGATCTCAAGGGCAGCAGGAGGGATGAGGCTGTCTGCTCCTGTAAATATTCAAGGCCTCAAAAATCCCAAGGAGCAGCTCTAGGACTCCTACAGCGTGGCTCAGGGTGGGGACCTGCTGGGTGGCAGTGTGCTTGGTTTTTAATTCTCACAACAAAGACCACTGGGTCACTGAGTGTGACTATGCTTTTCTCTATCCTCTGAAAAATTAAAAGGCAGGGTCCCTGAACTTGAAGAGCACAAAAGTCTTCAGCCAACATTTGAAGGTTGTGCTGGGCTGACTATGTATTCCAATCAACCCTATAGGGAAGTATGAAAACTACATTTTAGAGGGTAAACGGTGTGTGTGTGGGGGGGGGGGCGGCCTAGGTGAAAAAGGTTTATATAACTCGCCTAAAGTCACTCAGGCAAGTCACACACATCTGGGCCCCTAGGCTGAACTTTTTCCACTCTTCGAAGTGCCACCTTCCCGGCCGGCCCCCATCTTGCAAGACCCGCTCCGTCTGGGCAGAGACGAAGCCGAGCGGACATCACACGGAATCCCCTCGCAGGAAGCGGCCCGGCGGGCGGGGGCCTCCCGAGCCGGCCGGGCGATCCGACCCATTTCCCTCACTCGATGGATGCGCGTGATTCCATCTTAAAACCCTCCTGCCCCAAACCGCCCGTCCCCGGGCCGTCGGGCCCCCCAGTCAGCGCGGCCGATGGAGGGGCTGCCGTAACTTTGGGGGCCCGCGTGTCCGGAACGCGGAGGCGGTGCCTCTCCTGACACGACTCGGAGAGACTTCGAGGCCGGGGAGAGGGATCCCGGGGGCCGGGCCTCCAGCACCCCGCGGCCCACGCTCGGAGCCCCGCGGGTCCCGCAGGAGGACAGAGCCGGGGGCGGGGCGGCGGCGGCGGCGCGCGCCCGGGGGGCGGGGCCCGAGTGACGCGCGCCGGCGGGGCCCGGGGCGGCGCGGGGGCGCGGCGGCACTCACGCTGCTCGCTCCGGAGGCGGCCCGCGGCCAAAGCGGCTCCGCTCTGGGGCTCTCTGTCTCTCTCTCCCCCCGCGTCAGGGCCGGGCGCTCGGGAACCGGTTTCGGAGCGCACCCGGACGACCTCGGGCTTCGTCATTTCCTGCCGGCCCGTCGGTTTCCGGATGAAACAAGGAGCCAGGTTTTTTTTGTTTTTTTTTTGGGGTGTTTTTTTTTTTTTTTTCCCCTCTCCGATTCCCCTTTCCAGCTTTTGAACGGAAGAGACGCTGCGGCGGCCCCGGCGCCGTCCCCGGTCGTGTGAGTGGAGCCGGGCTCCCTTCCCCTCCTGCGCGGCGCGGCGCGTCACCGCCACGCCCCGCCCCCGACCTCCGTCCCGGGCGGCGCGCGCGGGCCCCTGTCGGGGGGCGGGGGGCGGCGGGGGGCTCCGGGCGAGCGGGGCGGGCCGGCTTGCCAGCCCACGCAGAGCTGGCCGTGTGCGGCCGGCGCCCCGGGGAACCCCGGGCCGGAAGCCGCGGGAGCCGGTTCTTAGCTCCCGAGTGGCGAGCCTCTGCCCGCCCGGCGTGGGCGCGCGCGGGGTGTGACTAGGCGTGGGAGGGGGCTGCACGGTGGCCCCCGGATGGCGAGGAGGCTGAGACACCTGAAGTTGCGTGGGGCTTTCTTCCCCCGGGACGAGGCCCCCAGGTTGCCCTTCGTGTCGATGTGCGCGCTTAGGGACCCTTGGACCTCCCGGGATACTTTTATTATAGGCTCCCCGTTTCCCCCATCATAATAACGCGTGCGTGGCCGAGGACGACGGCGCGCCTTCCAACCCCAGTGGGGTCGCGCTGCCCCGATGTTTGCCAGTTTAAGGGACTTTGGGGCATGGCTTTTCAGAGAGTTGGCCAGTGTCGCGCAGAACGTGTTTTCTCGTAGGAGACAGGTGATGCGCGCGGAGTCGACTGAAGGGATCAGATTTCCGCGCTGGCGGCCGGCTTCCGTGGCCACGCGTCCGCGAGCTTGAGGTCGCGTTCATTTGGAGCAAGTGCGCAGCGATCCACAGAACGCTCAGTGTCATTCACACTGGACCTCGCAGAAGTTGTTTTATCCGCTGACCAGCAGGGATAGGAGCTAATATTTAACACTGTACCTCCTGGCACGTTTTCGCCCTTCCTCAGAAATCATCGTTACAATGAAACTTACCTTTGATTGGGTTGAGACCATGGCTTGGTGCTCTAGCATATTGGCTTGGCGTTTTATTAACCTACTGATTTAATTCCGTGACATAGAATTCCTTTATCTAACTTGATTAGCCAGGTGGGTCGGCGGCTGTCGAGGTCGGAGGCTTTGCCTGCAGACAAGAAGTTGGAAAGTCAGGAGTGGTCACTATTGAGTACTGATGGATGGCAGAGCTGGGTCAAATGGTCTGTGCACTTGATCTCATTCAATCCTCAGTGATAGCTTTTTGCATAAGCACAGGTCAAAATATTTGAATGCGTGACCTTGCTTTGAATATTTTCAAATGTGGACTATGAACATTCAATACTTCTGTTTTGTAAAATAGGTGATGGCAATGTAAAATGTCGTGGTGTACATTAGTGCCGTTTTCATCTTGGCAGCTTGCTTCAAAAGTTCTTGGTACTGCATTCGGTTCCTTTTTGTGAACTCTAAGAGGTTCCAAGTCCTCCTTACATAACATTAAGCATTAGGAAGAAGTAGCTGTTGGGAAAAGGCTTAAGGACTCCATCTTAAGTGACCTCCTTTCCATATTGAATTTCCAAGTAGCATCCCTAATTAAGGTTAATTAAAACTCACCTTAAAATTAAAAAGAAAGATGACATAATGAAACATGAGGGCATGTTTTCCAATACCAAACTTAGGGTATGAAAAGAAATGGACTGGCTGTACCTCTACTGAGGAATTTGAGCACATATTCATGAGCAGGTGAACATTCAGAATGTTAGATTATCTTCATTGTAAAAAGGCTGTACTTCATTGTTCAAGCTTGCTTTGAAATATCTGAAAAGGGTGTTCAGTTTTGAGTCCAGTACTTAAGAAGTTCAGTTTTTAACTGGATTCAATTAATTTCGACTTCCTTGGTCAACATGTTCTTTGTGACTATGTTTTCAGAGATATCCTTATTGTGATATAAACCAGCAGTTTACGTCCTGAAGGAGTGGAAGTAGTAGCTGGAAGGACTGGAGAGGATGGAGAAAGTGCTTGGAAGAGATGACTCTCTTTCAGATTGGAGCAGTCAGACGGAGGTGTCTTCTGCTTCTTGTGGCCCATTGTTGAGGAGAGAAAAATAGTGAGATTACTTCACCAGTGAGTATTTAAGAGGGTTCCTTTACCTAGCAAGCGTGTCTCTGGGGAGGAGGTGAGTGGAGAGTTAGATTAGCAAAGCTGTATTCAAAAGCCACTGCTATGGAGTTGATTCTGCCTCATCATGATGCTGTTGTAGGGTTCCCAAGGCTGTACATCTTCATGGGAGCAGATCTTTGTTCCACATGGCTGGTGGCTGGTTAAGAACTGCCAACCTTGTGGTTAGCTGTCCATGCTTATAGTGTCACCAGAGCTTATGGAAAGTGCTCCTTAAAAACATGGGGGATAGCGGTTGTGTGCAGGACTGCGGCAGATAGGGTTGGCGGTTCAAATCTAGCAGCAGCTCTCCAGGAGCAAGGCTGGGCCCCTTACTCCCACCAGGGGGCAGTGATGCCCACAAAAAAAAAAAACCATGGGATGAAATTAGCTATCACAAATCCTCTTTCTTATTTGCACCAATGAAGATCCTACTTAAGAGGGGACTTCAGAAAGTGGAAACAAGGAATTAAAAGATAATGGAATTTTCCCCACAAACCCTTTGGAAGCTCCCTGGTATCTGTGGACCTTGTGTTGCTCAAATCTCCGTTAAGTCAGTTACCCACACTGAACTCTGAGAATACGAGCAATTTATACCACACTCTAGCATTGAGCATCATGCAGTTACCTTCGTCCAAAATGTTTTATATGTCTTGCTCCTCCATTCAAAATATAAGTTGCTAGTGGGGAGGAAAAGGGTCACTTTGAGTCTGAATTGACTCAGTGGCGGTGAGTTTTTTGGTTTTGGTTTTCTCTTTTGTTTTTGTCTTGAAAGCTTTCTTTGTATTCAGTACAAGAACATATACACATACATTCATACATGTATATATAGAGAGAGAATGATATGAGTACTGGTTGAATAAATATTAGATTTCATGAGGACACACCCAAGATACTAAAAATGTGCAACTAGCCTTCAAGTAGGTGATGTTTGCATTGGACAGATTATTCACACCCATGACACAGAATGAGAATTTGAAGCTGTGTAAGTAAAATAATACTGATAGCTAGCATTTCTGCGTAAACACTGCCCCAGATGCCAGAGGTCCCTAACAATCTCTCAGACAGGTACGATCTTTTTCCCTATTTTGAAAAGGAGGAAACAGAGGGAAGGAATGGTAATTAAGCCACTTGCCCAAAGTTATTCAAATGATCTAATCTAAAGCATCGTAAGTATCTAAAACTGGATTTGAACCCAGGCAGTCTGGCTCCAGAGTCTGTGTGGTTTCTTTGGTTACTTAAAAATCGATGTTGCTGCCTCTGATATAGAATGTGCTCTTTTTAAAATTTCAAAGTAGTGTAAAAGATTGCAGTGACCCTGTGTTGCAGAAACAGTGCTGAGGTTTCTAGATAGAAGGAAGTTGCCGGTATACTAGTTAAAGGGACACTACCATATTTTGGACTGAAAACAAGTAAACAGAAACTAAATTTAGACTCTCCAAGCTGAACATTGAATGTAATTCTCTGTAGATGTTAAATGCTTCAGGAGGACCCAGTATAATGACTGTGTAAAATACCAGTTTAATATAAATAAACGTATAGCATATCAAATGACTTCAGATCTTACTGCCTTTCTTCTTGAAACACTAGACGTCAAGCTTTCAGTGGTAGTAACTTACCAGCATGTGGGCATCCTGCAGTTTCCCAGTGCTATTCTGTTTGCTTTATCATTGTATGACACGTCGATCCACTTCTTTTACTGAGAAATAGTGAACAATGTTAGGTCAGGGAGCTATGTTCAAGCCAAGTAATGGTTCTTTAGCCAAAAAATAAGGTGAAGGGTAAAATTCTGTGCCATTAAATTGGTAATAAACCCGAAACAGTTAATTAGTTGTGGGTCTGTAAGAAACTACAGCAGGATAAAGAAAAATGTTATTTTGGGTAAGCCCAGTTATGTATTCCTTTGTTGGACACTGGCAGTGTCCTTCTGGGGCAATTGGGCATCAACAGAGTCGCTCGATCTAAATGACGCTACAGATACGAGACTATATACATCTTGGCACCTGCTGTCCAGGAACTGGAGGAAATCGAAGCATGGGCCACAAGCCTGGTTAACAGCCAGAGAGGACACACAACTTCCAGGTATAGTATTCCGTGCTATAGCTCATTCTCACTGACTAGGAGGTCAGGCAGTTTATTTGATTCTGTAAAAGCAGTGGCCTGCTGGAATGTTATTTTAACACCAGCACATATCCGACCGAGATGGCCTGTCATAGAAGTAGCATATAACTGAGAATATTGTCCCACAGCTTGTGTTCTATTTAAATGCCCTAGGAAATGCTGTGCAAATTTAGCCCATCTCCAGTTGTCATGCTAGCCCTTAATCCTCATTTCAGGCTCTTCCTGTTCCATGTGTTGTTGGAGGAAATGGGGGACTGGTTCATTTTAAGCTCATCAGGCCGGGGTAATGTGCCAGAACCTTCCTGCACCATTTATGACTTTTCAGGTGGCACCTCTGGGCTCTGACCATACTCTTGTGTGGTTGTTCTGTAACCAGTAGTACAGATCTCAGTCACCTGGACTGCTTTTACAAGCAACAGATGGCGGGGCGCAAACCCACAGGTTCTGATTCAGTACAGCTGGGGAGGGACTTAGGCATTGCATGGCTTTGTGGTTATATGTTGGGCTGCTAGCTGTAAGGTCAGCAGTTCGAAACCATCGAGAAATGTCCTCTGGAGAAAAATGGGGCTTTTAATTCCCGTGAAGAGTTAGCAGTCTCGGAAGTTCACAGGGGAAAGCATCAACGTGGTGGTCGTCAGTTTGAGTCTTCAAAGGACTCTGTTATCACTTCCTCCTGTAAGAAGCACAGGGCTCTCCGGAAGACACGAATGGTTAAATGTGGGGCTGCTAACCTACTCAGAGTGCTGCCCCTCAGGAATAGGCCTGGCAAGATCTGTCTGGGGAATGTCACCACCGCCTAGAGAGCCCTGTGGGGCAGTTCTACTCTGCACTCTCGGGGTCGCCATGACGTTGATGACTCTGTGGCAGCTAACATGGAAGTTGTTAGCTTAGAGCAGTGGTCCACAGTGAAGTGACCGAAATAGTATCCCCAGGTACTGTGCGATTTCAGAACTTGATACAGCTGGAAGGAACTTTCCAGAGCTTCAAGTCAGTGACGTATTTTACAGCTGAATAAAAGCCATGCTTGCATATTCCATTTCCAAGCGCAAATGCCAAATGCAGAGAAATAGTGTTTGCTCAACCTCTGTCTTCTATCCTGGCCATCATCAAAAACTTAAAGGCAGTCCACTTGCACTTCATAATTTTAAGTGATGTTTTTTGTTTTATGAATTACTAATTACTTATAGTATTGCTTATTACATATTATGTTATCTTTTAAAATTAGTATATATGTATGTTTATATATAGTACAGAGCAAAATTACAGAGTTATCTGTGTGGAAATGTATACTGGATAATTGTCCTTGCATTTTTGTTTGTTTTGCTTAATTTTGACTTTGTTTTATTTTATCTTAGGCATCTTGCCTTGGAAACATAATGTGGCCTCCATGTCATCTGTGAACCTAAAGCATAACCCAGGTTTCAACATGTCTTCAGTAGAGACCAGAGACCAAGTTTGTTCCCTCAGAAAGTCTCCCAAACCTGTGAAACAGCAACTCCTGCCAGAAGAAAACAGTAAGTCAGATAGCTGTGAATGGAATATGTGGCCAAGAGACTTAATGCAATATTCCAGAAGAATGGTTTAAAACAAACTGAAGAAAAGGCCAACTCCAAGAGGAGGCTCCAAGGCCATTTCGGATTTTCAAGCAGCTGAGAGAAGATGGTTCTGAAAATGCAAGTGACAAGACTTTAGCAAATTTCTTTAAAAGTTCTTACATTATCTTTGTTAATCCATCCCCTTTTTGGCAATGATATTTGAGTAATTTTTTTAAACCCAAAACGAAACCGTTTTATTGGCACTTCATCCACATAACACGCAATTCAGTGTTCAACGAGATGAAGAAGAGTGTTACAATTCTTATCACAGTCAATTTTAGAGCATCTTCTTCCCCCCTTAGTCATTTTTATTCATGCAATTTTAATTTTTCAGTTATTTTCTTTTATGGCATGAGGTAATATATCTGTAATGAGAGTTTTATCCTGAATAGATCGAGAAAGAGGAGGCAGCCAGTACAAGCTCATTGGCGATGTCAGCCCCCAGAAAGGGGCTTTCACTCATCAGTGGCAGTTTGGTCTCTCAGTGCCCCTGTCTTCATAAGGATGTGCTCCTTGCTTGGTCACATGAACTGTAGCTTCAGCTTCAGCTTCCTTATTCTACTCCCAGCCACATGCTTGCTTTTTTTTTCTTGAACAGTTATTTGGCAGTGAAAATCAGATTCCCATATTGTTTGTTTCAAAATAGCTATATTGTATTTTTATAATAGTCTCTTGGTATAGTTGCTGTTCTGCCCTGGAATTATAGGAGTAGGAACAGATTAATTTCTGCTCTTTTTCAGCATTGACCTTCTCTCTTTCGGTGTCGTTGCTGAGTGTTTTCTTGCTCGAATTTTGTAGGTGGGAACGAAGGGTAATTTCACCGTTTTGTTCTCCTGTAGCTGGGAGCCCTGAATACTCTGGATAGTCAGTATTTGTAGAAACTTTACAAAAGTTCTTCAACTTTATTTAAAACTTTGATCAGACTTCTTTTTACAGAAGTTAGGCATTCCTAAGTGGAATTAGGTATTCCTAAGTGGACTTGTTGTTAGTGTTGCATAGAAACAGATCCTTGCTGTTTATTTCCCAGGTAGCCTGAATGAATCATTTATTGTTAACTGGGGCTTTAAGCTTCCAGTGTTTTCTGTTCAAAACCAAACTCACTGCCACAGTCCAGTCTAACTGACAGTGACCTTGTTGAAGTGAGTGGAGGTGCCCTTGTGGGTTTCTGAGACTGTAACCCTTTACAGGACTAGAAAACCTCTTCTTTCTCCCAAGAAGCAGCTGGTGGTTTCAAACTGCTGACCTTCTGGTTAGCAGCCTAATGTGTAACCCCTATGCCATCAGGGATCCTGATGTCAGTATTCTAGAAGAATAGTACTACTTATGAGACTAAAGACAGTCATATGATACTACTTTATTCAAGGAAAGTTACTTAGTAATTACCTTGTCCTGGGAGGTTAAAGAAGACATTCAGAGCAACTGTGAATGGAAAGAATTGAGGGTTGGTGGACTCTTAGAAATATTCTGTTAACATAGGTTTAGGCCATCTGTATTTCTACATGTTCCATTAAATTTAGTTCCAAAACTCTTTTTGGACACTTAATCTTGTAAAATATTCATTTAATTTAAGGGCCTTGATGTCTGTTTACATATTAACCTGTGTCATTTTAATAATACACTGTAACATTCTTAAAATACCTATTGACCTATTAGTTTCTGCATGGGAAAGTATATCATTTGTGTCATCTTTGCGCTTCTGAACTTCTTGTTGTTGTGTGTGTTTGTGTGGAGAGAGGTACTGTATTTCATAGTCTTAAGCATTTGCTTCTTTTCTACCCTTTGTATATGCTGTGAAGGTGTTGCGGGCTGCTAACCCCAAAGTCAGCCGTTTGAAACCATCCGCTGCTCATTGAGTGAAAGAGGAGGCTTTCTGCTCCTCCCGTGAGGGGTCGCCCTCTCAGAAACCCAGAGGGACATCGCTGCCCTGTGCTGTAGGGCTGCTATGGGGTCGAATCCACTCTGTGGCAGTGAGTTTTAAGTTGGTAGTGTATGAGGATAAGGGGAAAAATACTAGTATAAAATCATAGAAACCATTATTAAATGATAGCAAAGTGTGAAGCTATTATTTCTCAGTATATCTTCTGTCTAGACTTACACACTTCTGAGGGCAGTATATATATCTCTCTCTAACCCTCCCCTGAAGAAGTCTGTGTACTTTGATTTGCACCATTGCATAAGGGCAGTTTGGGCATTCTCAAGAACCCAAACTGTGTTCCTTTGAAATGTTCTTTGATTTTGGGGAGCAAAAAGATGTCTGAAGGGACAGGATTATGCCTAAGGGTGGAAGGGGTAAGATTTCCCAATAAAACTTACAAAGGGGGCTGAGCCCCGGTGGCGAAGTGGTTGTGCATGGGACTGCGGCCCACTGGGATGGAGGTTCAAGCCTCCTACTCCCACCACCTGAGAGCAGTGATGCCCCCCACCAAAAAAAAATTTTATAAAGGACAGCCTTTATTCCTCTTGGACAGTGATGGGGAAAAATTCCTCAGCATAATTTTCCTGAGTTTATTCTCACTAATGCAGTCTTCACGTTCTTTCTCTTTTTTTCTTTTTAAGGTAAACCACCCACGCAGTTTTATTCATTAATATTCATAAATACAGCAATATCATTAGAGTAGCAGGTTTTTAACTTGTGGGTCATAACCCGTTTGCGCGTTGAATGACCCTTTCATAGGGGTCACCTGATATAACAGTAGGAAAATTAAAGTTATGAAATAGCAACGAAAATAATTTTATGGTTGCGGGGGGCGAGGGGGCACGGTTACCATAACATAGAGGAACTGTATTAAAGAGTCTCGGCATTAGGAAGGTTGAGAACCACTGCATTAGACATTTAAAATTCCTCTTCAGTTTGAAAGGGAAGTATTAGGAGATCCTTTTGCATGTCAAGGTACGGGAAGTAGAGATCCCCCTGCACTGCTACCTACATTTACCTGCTAGAAGTAAAAAAGTGGTTCAGTGGAAATGATTATCATATATTTTCTTTCATCCTTTGGAATGTATACTATGTGCCAAGACTTACAGACCTGAAATTGCAGTCATCAAACTTCTTAGTAGGTCCCCATGTTCATCCTGTGTCCTTCAAGAAAATCTATCAAGACTACCCTGGGAATCTCCATCACCAGTCACTGTCACCTTCGGAGCTGGTCTCTCTGCCTTGAATATAACAGGCCCAGCAGATCCGCCCAGAACCCCTTGTTTTGATGGGACCTTGTTTGCTGTATCATATTGATAAGTCCAAGATTCGTTCCCAATTATGATTCATTTCATAAACATTGTCTTCATCAGCTTTGCTCTTGCCTTGATGACTGGTGAGGAAGGTCAACACTTGGCGGTCACAGATCTTCCCATCACTCCTGACACACCCTTTGAGCCTGAAAGCTTGCTGAGGCCAAGATTTTAATTTAAAATGGAAATGCCGTACCTGGGAGACACAAATTTTCGTAGCTCTTCTTTCGGTGGTCTGCAGTCTTTCACTAGGTTCTGGGTTTCAGCCCGTTTATTTACGTGGTGAAATTGATACTCTTCCCACTCGACTCATCTTTGAGGTCTTTCTGACCTTTAAAATGCTGGCTCACCAGAAAGCTTCTTCGTGTGGGGCACTTGTAAAGATGTAGTGATTTGAGAAGATGTTCACTTGAGTTTTGTTAAAACTTTAAGGTTACCCCTTACTTCAAAATCATTTTTTACCATGGAACAAGAAGTATCTTTTTTTGTCGGGGGCGGGGCATGGATGGGGGTTAAGCATTCTGACAAGAGACCAAGCCAAGTGTCTTACTGAGGAACTTGTCTGCAGCCATCCTGTCATTGTAGAGGCGTGTGCTCACATTTAGTGTAGAGTAAACCTGTGCATTAGGAACTTGCACTCCCACTTGGCTTGCACTCACCAATTGAGGTAGAATGATATGTGTACAGGTAAAAACTTTAACTAAACTTAGAAAATAGATAAATGCCAAAAAATCAACTATATACTACTTAGGGTTGTCGGTAACTCAAATAGTTATGCTCCACTCTTAACGTATGGTTGGTGGGTTGAACTCACCCAAAGGCAGCACACCAGAAAAGCCTGGCCATCTGCTTTCGTACAAATTATAACCCCCAAACCTGGTGGAGCAGTTCTTCTCTGAGACTTGTGAGGTCTCCATGAGTCCAAAATGACTCAATGGCAACAGGTATTTTTTTTGTGTGTGTGTACAGCACATAATGTGATGTTTAAGATTGTGTGTGTGTGTGTGTGTGTGTGTGTGTGTGTGTGTGTATGGCATCACTGCCCTGGTGGGAGTAGAAAGCCCAGCCCTGCTCCTGGAGAGCTGCTGTTGTATTTAAACTATCAACCCTGTGGGCCACAGTCCCGCACACAACCACTAGGCCACTAGGGCGCCGCCTGATGTTTAAGATTTTAAGAGCAGTCCTATAAGTTGAGGTTTAACCATTATTGAATATTTCTTCTACCTGACTCTTCTCTGGTGGTGGTGATGGTTTGGGGGGATCTGGTCACTAAAGCAATGACTAATGGACCATTGATAATATTTGTAATACTCACTACTCACTAGCAGCTAGTAGAAGTGGCATCTAAGCCCCTGTTAGGCTACAACAAAAGCCAGAAGAACTGGCCTGAGTCTGGACCTAAAGAAATGAACAAAATATGCTACATTCTCTATATCAGCTCATAGATGAGCGGGAGATACAAGTGAATGATTGCAATACAATATGGCAAATGCTAAAATAAGCACACTGAACCTTCAGTACGAACAGATTGATTGGAAGAGTCAGAAAGGGTTAGATCTGTGACCATGTTTATATGCTTTTTTTTCCATTTTAATGTATAATTGAGTATATTTTATCATAAAAATATAAATGCCACAGCATCCGCCACTTTGAAACTTTTAGCCTGTGCACTTGAGTTACACCAGTCATTAATCATATCAAACAACCAAGATCTTCTTGTCACCTGTTCCATCACCGCACCTGGAAACACAGGGCTTCCCAGTCTTCCCCCCTCCCATCCCTAATAGCCATTTAAACTTGGATCTCTGTTCATTTGCCTATTCTAGCTATGTCCTATGAATACGATCTTAGAGCATCTGTCTTTTTATAATTGACTTAACACAATATAATGTTTCAAAGCTTCATCTGTTATATCCCTGTTCATCTAGGCTTTATTTCTCTCTCTTACCCGGGGTTTTATCCGTGAAATCGTGGCGGATCGCTGTCTTGTCTTGTTGCCTGGTCGATTAGTAAGATAATGCATGTGAGGTGGTGCTGAGTTCTTGTTCAGTTCCATTATCCAACAGGCTGGAGAGCAGGGAGGTGCAGAGTCTCACTATGATTAGAGCTCTCCCCTGATATGTAGAACTGTAGTGTTTGTGTGAAATCTTTTATAAGTCAAAATAGCATAAAGCGAAGAAATAATTACCATTAATTGGGGGGGGGGGGAACTTCTGTGAGCACTTCAGACCTCAAAATAACCTACCAGATCAGATATAGCACATACAACTGAAAATGACACTATATAGTAAAAGCAAGGCTAATAGGATAACCACCTTCAACATAAAGTAGATTTGCTTGATGACGCCATTCTTACTTAAGTGCATGTTGACTCTTACTGACTGCAAAGCAAATGCTGAACACTGGTCAGGATTGATTCAATGACAGTAAGGGTGTGTGTGTGTGTGTGTGTGTGTGTGTGTGTGTGTGTGTGTGTTTATACACTTGAGAAAAGTCTTATTTATCAAAAAAGTTTTTTTAATAGAAATTGGCTTAGCTTTATCCTTTTTTTTTCTTTTTTTGGGGGGGGTGGGGGTGGGGATAGGCATCACTGCCTCTGGTGGTCGTGGGCGCTACCCAGTGCTGCTCCTGAGAGCCGCCACTGGATTTGAACTGCCAAGCCCGCGGGCCGCAGTCCCACACTCAACCACTTACGCCACCAGGGCTCAGCCAGCTTTATTCAATTTTCCAAATGTATTTCACAATGACATCTGTGTCTTTCCATAAATCAAAGTCATTCTTCGAGAATTTATAGTTGTACATGTTTTAAAAAAAGCTGCCATATATTTCTAAAATCTGTTCAACAGGAAGAACTTCTCCACCTCATTGGGATAATTCATAACAATGACTGCTTTCAGAGAAGTTGAAGTAAGGTTGATTGGATGTAGGGGCTCGGGGTCCCCAATACTCAAACAGGTCCTCAGGAACTTTGCGATTATGGAAAATAAGACAGGAAGACAGCAGGGCAGATGGCTTCCTTCCTTGTCCCTCTGTCAGGGCCGAGAGAGTGAATATATTTTACAATGGGTGTATGTAATAGAACTTACAGACCAGTCAGCATACACATCATACAGCAAACCTGTTACATGGTCAATGGGTGATATCATAGTCGGGTAGCATAAGAAAACCAGCAATTAGAAGTCATCACTTTGATCTAATGGTAGTTGATTTCTAATGTCCCTGCACCTTCCCCAGGGGAGTAATCTGTGATCTTATCTGCAAGTGATCTCAGAGCAGTTTCCTGGTGGGTTGGGCTGTAGAATCTGATTGCTCTTACCTACACATAACCTCCAGGCTCAGGGAATAGCCAGACAAAAGTGTGAGACATCTTTTATGGTAACTCCTTAATGACAGTTCCTTTACGGGGGGGGCGGGGTTGTTGTCGGAGGGACTCTATTCAGTCATGAGAATGTGTGCTAAGATTTATTTATAACTCATAACTGAGAGTCACCCCCCACTGGAGTCAGCTCTGCAGACCCATAATTATGAGCATAGAGGATTTAGCTGCATTACATTCTCATCCAGGCCTTCGGTTTACTACAATGGGAGGTAGAAGTCTTGTATTATGTTATAGAACCTATCTTTGAATAGCTGTAATTCCACCTTAGGTGTTACATATACCCTCTTTAATTCTTGAATTATACGTATGCTTTTGAAGCTGAAGAAAAGTTACATTTTCATTGTTTTTAAAATACATTGATTAAATTCACTTTTATTTAACAGAGCAATCCTGCACTGTAGAAAAATTGGTACGTTGATTCAATATTCTTTCGTTCAAGGTTTATTAGTTTCTTCCGAATGTAGATTATAGGATAAATCAAGTTGGAAAAAGTCTGATACATAGTCTGTTTAAAGCCTATTTAATATACATACATACACACACATATATAGTTTACAATTGAAGGGTTTAAATCAGTTCATTTGTATTTGATGTGCTAATTGTTTAGG
Source organism: Nesogale talazaci (assembly GCA_004026705.1). Lineage (NCBI taxonomy): Eukaryota > Metazoa > Chordata > Mammalia > Afrosoricida > Tenrecidae > Nesogale > Nesogale talazaci. Next base: position 29,492 of record PVJH01022666.1, read on the forward strand.
GTACCATGCTGACACAGTGATTTAAGTGTGCACTTGGTAACCGTTCGAAGGTTGCTGGTTTGAACCCAGCAAGCCTTTCCCAGAGAGAAGGGACTTGGCATTGTGCTGCTATAATGATTTCAGCTGATGAAACATCGTGGGGCCATTAAATTGCCCCGTCCTATGGGCTGACTCTGCGTTAGAATCAACTCAGGGCCCCAGAACACAGCCATTTGTATTGCCCTTACAAATTTGTTGGTAAGGAAACCATATTTCTACAGAAAGAGAAACTTGATGTATAAATATAATCCAAAATGTAGTTCAAACTGGTTATACTTAGAAAGTGACTTTCATGTGTGTTCTTTTGAGAGAATCCCAGTAGTCCTGAGGCCATGTTAACAATGAACTGTCTAGTGGCCACCGTATCTAGTTGGCAGGAAAGTGTGAGAACTCCATACAGATGTTACAGAATGCACTGAGATGGACTGATTTTGTCTTTCACTGCTTCCCCAGTATGTGCTTGGAGAAACTGATTTTATTCCTGGTAGTGTTTCATTTCTTTATTTTTTTTTTTCTGAGGGGGCATCACTGCTCTCCGGAGGTGAGAGTAGGAGGCCCAGCCCCACTGCTGGAATTGAACCTCTGTCCCAGTGGGCCACAGTCCCGCGCACAACCACTACGCCACCGGGGCTCAGCCTGGTAGTGTTTCATTTCTTTATGGATTTTCGTATATGAATATTGCTGATAGCAATAACAATTATCATTATGAATCCTTAATAGGGCAGGGCTGTTGACATGCATTAACTCATTGTCATTTTGTTTACGTAATTTCTAAATTATTGATTATAAAAACAATTTTGTTTTATATGCACATATATATTATAATGTAGATTACATTAACCCATAATGAATGATGAATGGGTGAATTATATCTGTTATATTCTACAGATCAATTGATCAACCTTTTATTACTTTAAAATGAGGAATTTGAGTGGTAACCACACAGACAGTAAGTGATTAATACCAGATTTTAATCCAGTTCTTTTAACCATTTTCCTATATGATCTTTAATTTTTTTAAATTTTCCTTTGAAAAACCAATATCCAGCTGCTTTACAAATGCATATTATTTTGTAGTAAGGACTACATTATCAGTTGTGTGTGCTACACATTTTTCTTCCATAATTTTTTTCCCTGATGACAAAACTAATAAAATAACAAGGTTGCATTGCAAAACAAAATCAGATCATTCAGAAAGGTATAAAGAAGTTGGGGAAAATCAGTAGTTCGAGCACCCAGAGCTTCACAGTTTACTGTGTAGTTTCTTAGACTTTTGGGGTATAATCTGTTCATTTTATGCATATTGCATATAACTGTTACATTTAATATATCTTGACCATCATTCCATGTTTATATCTTCATTTTTTTAATGTACTTGTGGCATCACTGCCCTGCTGGGAATAGGAAGCCCAGCCTTGCTCCTGGAAAGCTGCTGCTGGATTTGAACCGTCAGCACTGTGGGCCACAGTCCCGCACACAACCACTATAGCACCTGGGCTCAGCTGTCGTGGGCACTACCCAGTGCTGCTCCTGAGAGCCACTGCTGGATTTGAACCGCCAAGCCCGCAGGCTGCAGTCCCGCACTCAATCACTTACACCACCAGGGCTCAGCCCTACTTCGATTTTTTTAAAAATATTTATTTTAGGACTTTAAATTTATAGAGATAGTAGAGTCCCTATATCTATATCTAGTTTCTCCTATTTTTAAGTATAGTTCTTTTTTTTTTTTTTGGGGGGGGGGGGAGGCATCACTGCCCTCTGGTGGGAGTGGGAGGCCCAGCTTTGCTCCTGGATAGCTGCTGCTGTATTTGAACCGCCAAGCCAGTGGGCCGCAGTCGTGCAGTCAACCACTACACCACCGGGGCTTAGCCCAGTATAGTTCATTTCATAAAATTTTTTTGTTTTTTTGAGGACATCACTGCCCTCTGGTGGTCATGGGAGCTACCCAGCGCTGCTCCTGAGAGCCGCCACTGGATTTGAACTGCCAAGCCTGTGGGCCGCAGTCCTGCACTCAGCCACTTACGCCACCGGGGCTCAGCCCCATTTCATAAAATTAATGAACCTTGATCATTATTAACTAAAGTTCATGTTTCATTTAGATTTTCTTTTTTTATTTTCTTTTTCATCTGTTGTCCTTTTTTCTGTTTCAGAATCCATCAGGATACTACAGTACATTGAGTTTTCAAACCTCTTTAGGCTCCTCTTGCCTGTGACTTTTTTTGTGTTTGATGGCCTTGAAAATTTCTGGGAGGACTGGTCAGACTGTCCCACAGTGGGTTTGCTGATGTTTTTCTTATGCTTAGAATGGAGTATGGGATGTGAGGGAGGAAGTTTACAGAAGTAAATGACATTTTGACCACCCTTATCATCAAGGCTACATACTGTCAGCATGACAGCATTGTTGGTGTTTACCTTGATCACCTGGCGGAGGTAATGTTTGTCAGGTTTTTCCCCTATGGAGTTACTCTGTTTCTCTCTCCTCCTTCCAGCTTGTACTCTTGGGAATGAAGACACCGCTAAAGGAATGGGGACAGACTATTTACCTAGATGTTTGAAATCTTTCTGCATAGGGGATTTCTCTTCTCCTATATTTGTTTCTTTTCAATTATTTATATCAGTATAGACCAACAGTTCTCAAACTGTGGGTTGCAACCCCTTTTTCACAGGGGTCGCCTGTGAAATAACTTCATGGTTGGGGGTCAGTACAATATGAGGAACTACATTAAATGGTCATGGCATTGAGAAGGTTTAGAACCACTGGTTATAGACTAAGATGAGACTTTCTACTCCCATACAGATTTATACGCCTGATAATCCACAAACCCACAGGGCAGGTCCGCCTTGTCCTCTAGGATCATCATGATGCAGCATGGATTCGATGGGAGATAAACTAATGACTATTTGTTCCGTGCCAGAGTTTGAATCTAATGCTGCTTTATTTAGTTCTTGCTCAAGTTGTTCCACCTTTGGCCATTTGGGTTCTCATTCGGTTGGCTTGTGTATCTCTTTGTCATACCCTAATCTTTTTGGGGGGAGGGGGCATCACTGCCCTCTGGTGGTGGAAGTAGGAGGCCCAGCCTTGCTGCTGGATTTGAACCTCCAGCCCAGTGGGCCGCAGTCCTGAGCACAACTACTGCTACACCGGGGCTCAGCCCTGTCATACCCTAATCTGTAAAAGTTTATCTCTTTGTCATACCCTAATTAAGGGTTTATATCTTCATTTTAAAAATAGCTGCATGGTATTCCATTATGAGGATATACCAAAATTTACTAAAACAATCCACTACTGATGGTATTTTAGGTCTCACATTTTTTTCACTGTTACAGTCAACAGTATGATGAGCTGTCTTCAAAAGATAGGTATAAAACTGGTCATTTATTCTAGGTAAATTGCTGTATTTTACCTGTTAACGTTTTTCCTTTTATTTATTTTTCTTATTATTTTTTCTTACTATTATTATTTTAGACCCCCTTTCTCCCATCTAAGCCTCCCATTATACATTGTATGTTTTATATATTTGCTTCTTTATTTACATCTTCCTTTATTTTCCGAATTTCCTGTAATCTGCATCTTTCTAATTTTTTTAAGAGTTTTATTGGGACTTCATCCACATATCATACAATTCAGTAGTTCAATCTTACAGAGAAGTTATAATCATAACTTCACAATTTTAGAGCTTTTTCTTCTTCCTTGTATACAATGTTTCTCCTGAAATTCATTTTTTTAATTGTGGCAAAATGTACACAAGACATTCTCCAGTTCAACAACTTCTACATGTATAATTCAGTGCCTTTGATTATACTCTTCCTGTTATACAGCAATCACTGTCCTTTTCCAAATGGTTCCACTGAACATTAACTCAATGGCCCCTCTGCAACAGTTCTTCCTCCTAAACCAATGGTAACCACAGGTTGTTTGTTTTCTTTTTTTTTAGTAGTTTTCTTTATATAATATTCACATATCATACACTTTCACAGTTAAATTGTTTTTGAAGAGAATTGTATATAACATCATCTCAATCAGTTCTAATGTTCCCTCCCACAAATCAGTCCTAACATTCATTGTTTACTCCCCACGTCCCTTCCCCCACCCCCATTCCTGGTAAATCATTGCTTCTATTGTCTCCATGCATCTACATGTTCTGAGCTCCATAAACTGGGAAACCTAACAGAAACCAAACCTAAACTAAGATAAACAGAAAGAAGAAAATAATAATATAGGCTGAGCCCCGGTGGCATAAGTGGTTGAGGGCAGGACTGTAGCCCGCAGCCTTGGCGGTTCAAATCCAGCGGTGGCTCTCAGGAGCAGTGCTGGGTAGCTCCCACGACCCCCAGAGGGCAGTAATGCCAAAAAAAAAATAATATAAAGATAAAAATGAATAAGAAAAGACCAACAGTATTTTAAAAGAGAAGAAATTTCTGTCATGGAACAGTTGAGAATTATTTAAACTTAGAGCAGATTTTAACTCTGACACTCTTTGGATTTTGTTATCATCATCATTGGATCACATATGCTGGTGTGCTTCTTCCATGTGGACTTAATTGACGCCTCACTTTGATGGCTGCTTGGTTGAATACAAGATCCCAGACCTTATTTCAGTTCATAGCCGGGCACCATCCGCTTTCTTCACCACGCTTTGCTGTAGCACCCTTATCTTTAGTGATCTTTTCAAGAATTGGGATCTCTTCTATGATTGGGACTAGAATTATGTGGCAGCCCAGAATCCATCTGCATGTCATTAACATTTTTATATGTGGGTGTTTTCCTTTGCCATCGCTGAAGCAGAGGAGGAAACGTTTTCACTGTACCTGCAGGAAGTAGTGGTCTTTATCCCTATGGTTGCTGTTCTCCCTTTTTTCCCCCCTCCGTTTCCAGTGATCCTGAGGAGCTGCTTTGAGTTACCACATGTGCTTATTTCAATGTAGGATTAATTATACAACAAATAGAATTTAAATTTAATTTGTTTTTTAAAAGACTCCGGAGTGCACACATTGGTACAGACAAGAGCTTTCAAAACATGTAATTAAGAACAGATAAAACCCTCAGAAACAGTAGTAGGAGTAGCGATATCGTCCAGGTAGGGAGGTTAGATGAGGAGAAAGGGGGAACCCATCACAAGTTAGATAACAGAAAGGTAGGTGAAGCGAGACAACAGTAAGATAGGAAAACAATGATAGTATATAATTTATCCAAGGATGTATGCAGGGGAGGGAAAAAAGGAGCCAACGCCAGTGCTCAAGTAGAAATTGTTTTGGAAATGTTGATGGCAACATATGTACAAGTGTGCTTAATATTAATAAAGGATGGATTCTTAATGAGATTTGTAAGAGCCCCCCAGAAAGTGATTAATTTTTTTTTTAAAGCAGTCTCTCTCCTACCAGAGGGCAGTGATGCCTAATTAAAAAAATTAAAAAGAAGTCTCAAAAAATAAGCAAATTTTAGAACTAGAAGCAAGAAGCAACCTTGAGAATAGAAAGTCAGATACTGTTTACATCAGAATCTTGTGCCTGGGATTCACCAGCAGAAGCCTTCAAGAACCTGGATTTCAGGGCTGAATCCCGGTGGCGTAGTAGTTGTGCACAGGACTGCGCCCACTGGGTTGGAGGTTCAAATCCCCAGCAAGACTGGGCCTCCTACTCCCACCACCAGAGGGCAGTGATGCCCCCAAAACAAAAAAGAACCTGGATTTCCTTTGGAAGGGTATATTTTACATCCAGCTTAAGGAAATTTTTTCAAACAAATTTTCTTTCTTTCTTTCTTTCTTTTTTTGTGGCATCACTGCCCTGGTGGGAGTAGGAAACCCAGCCTTGCTCCTGGAGACCTGCTGCTGGATTTGAATTGTCAACCCTGTGGGCCGCAGTCCTGCACACAACCACTAGGACTCAGCCCAAATTTTTATATATCAAAGAAGACAAAACTAATTTAATTCCTGTGTGTCATTCTGCTATATCCATCAATTGTGGCAAGTATTTTACTCTCATACTCTTTTGAAGCAAATCCAGACATTAAGTCATTTCATTTGTAAATATTTTTATATCATCTAAAGCGTAAATGCTCATCTTCATAAAGACAATTCTATTCTCACATCCTAAAATACCTCCATTCAAGTATATTTTATCAAAACTTTAAAAATTTTTATTTACCATGGATTGCCATTTGACATTGAAAACACCGTTTCTTGGTAGAATCCTTTGAGATTCTAATGAATATCGCCAGTCAAAATTACCTTGACTGTGGCTTTTATCAAAAATAACCTCTCTTGCCATTTTAATTGTATGTCAGAGATCTGATTATACAAAGAAAACTTTAAAACCTTGATAGGAAAATTCATTGTCTTTTCATTCCATGTTGCCATTTTGTTCATGAAAGTCTTAAGTCTTTGTTCACCCCTCTCACCTCTATTCTGTCCTGTTGTGCATACCGTCTCTCTGGCTTGGGACCAATTTGATGGCATCTAACAACAGTAAGGACTTTTGCTTCACTCGCTCCTGAAGAAAGGCCATGGATATGGAACAGCAAGACTTCTTTGTCAGGTGTGACTAGTGTAACCAGAGTCCCGGGTAGACGTGTGACGGCGTGGTCATTCCACTCCAGCACCTCCTGAAGAGGGGGTTTTCATTGGCAAGATTCCTGAATGTTATTTCCTGCAGTGGACTTTAGCTACGTTTGCATTTGCTTTTAAGAAGATGGTACCCAGGCAGTTCCCCAGGGCCAAATGAGCTG